>JAGDQP010018212.1:0-15350 GCA_022664845.1 Lepisma saccharinum
GTTATTGTTGCGACCTCCCGTGACAAGATTTATGAGCTCTTCAACAAATAAAATATTACGTTTTTCTCTTTTCACAAGATACTGCAAACTTACCTTACCTTGCCCTGCTTTGGTGCATGAATGCAAAATACTGCACCTTTCTTGTTATCTGAGGAAGATTTTTCGAAAGTGAACATCTACAGCAACGTTTCTTTACAGACAACAAGTTATTTGATTTAATAAAGAAGCATTAACCTGATAAATTTTGAATGTTTTCATTGAACCGCTAAACTATAGTTTATATCATCCTTTCATTGGGTTCCAGTTTTTGCGGAAACATGGTACAATTAATGCGAGGAAATAATTCATTTGAGTCACAAAACATACATAAAATTAGTCCCTCTGACGAAATGTGCAGGTGCCTAATGTTTATGTCATTTGATTCGTTAGCTGAGATACTGAGAATTTCACCATTTTGCATGACGTTCCCATTTGATTACATTCTGTTATGCGATTAAGAGTAAGATCTAAGTAAGATCTGAGCATAGCAATTATTTCTATGAAGTTCGCAAATAGATTACAAACTAGTATTTTCGAAATTCTTACCGAGTCATTGAACAGCGCCACCAATCGATCATTGAGTACTTTCCAGTCCCGTATGAATATGGCTACCGTCCCGGAAGGATGTATGATAGAGGAGCATCTGGTAGTGGTAAGTTGAGCGAGAGATCTTCCTATCAAGGACATATCCTGTAAGTGGAGAGAAATATTTCTCGCGTTTGTTTGGTCCACTTAAAGCTCACCTTAGTATAAAGCTCTGCAGATTGCCAGTTGACAGGTGGCACGAAGTCTCGGGAAGAATGTTGTGTTGGTTCCCGATGCCAGTAGTCGACACAAGAGACGAGGTTGTACAAAGTTGTATGGTAAAAAATTGAAAATGGTGGGAAGCGTTGTGTACTCGGCTATCTTACGGTTTTATCTCCGCAGATAAAGATACTGAGGGGAGTTATATCCAAATCTAATGTGCTAACGTCAACTGAGAACCTCACCTGATATTTGACACGTACATATGGTTCACGAAACCTAACACAAAGTATGAATATTACAAAGGTGTGACCTTTAAGTATTTCAACAATGATTTATAAATATACATTTCATATAATCAAGGTGAGCAATACATTGAGGAACAATGTAATGATCCATCCTCTGAAACGAAAAAGAATGGGTAGTTCTAAAAATAAGCGTTAGTCGAGGGGTCAATCTTTATAATGTAGTTTATTTTGGATCAGCTTTTCGGTAAATGAAGGTTCTACAAGAGACTATAATTAACGTAAAATTTCGAATGAAATGACACTCCGTTGATCCTGGCTCTTAACAGGAAGTTTTAGCTATAATCATTTGTGGTTTAATTAATCTCAATGTTCACCCCATAAAGGCTTTGGCTTCTCGCAAAATGAAAATAGCACTGATGACAAACGGTATGTCGTTCCGTCACAGACAAGGAGAGAAATGCATTTCTATGCTCTGTGCTTTGTTTTGATATCTGTAATTGGTTGGACGAGTTCAATAGTATCGTCTGCTGAAACAGAGAAGCACGAAAACTATTCTAAATTTAAAATAATTCAGGTCGCCAACACATGAACTTATATTACACACTCAGTAGAGCATTTCTTTCAATGTTCAGTATGTAGACATTTTATTTAGCTTTGTGCAGTCCGTCAGTAATTAGCATCTGCTGTCATAAAAAAAAAATAGTGCATTTACCATTGCAATCCACTAAAAACTAAGAATTTAATAGGATATTGAACAGCGTTTACAACTAATTTTATTTAGTACCGTATGCAGTCTATAAAACACACTGTGTTAAATGTGTATTATAAATTTATTTAATGGCACTGTTGTAAATATACATTAATATATTTTATAAGACTTTACCTAAATACAGCATTAAACTCTATTTTACAACGTGGCACTAATAATAACAAAGCATGTTTCAGATTACTCCTTTTCACAATGTTTGCAAATATACTTTCGGAAAACTATACTCAGAAGAATTTGATAGGTAGTAATAAATAACTGGGAGTCTAATTTGAGATTATTTCTGTTCTAACTTAATTAGGGATAAAAGATTAAACAGTTACTATTACAATTAACAATAAATCAATGTAAGTTCACTGTAATGAGTCCATGGCAAATTTCGAAAGAATGCGCAACGTGTTTAGACTTTGGATATAATAATTTGCTATTGGTAATTGACTTCTGTAATATTCAATACAAACATTCTACTTGAATTGGAACTATTGTAGTTAAAGGAAAATTATATGGAATGTTTCTAGGTGTATTTGGAGGCAAATGAAATTGAAGAGAGAGAGAGAGAAAAATAGTTTTCTCTTCTTTTTCTGCTGGGGCAAAAATCTACGCACATATCAAAAATGTCAATCTAAAAATATGGATGAGTTAACCTAGAAAATTGAATTTGAACTTAATTTTTAAGGCTTTTAGGAATTTTGGCGCAGACCAGATGGATGATGGTGGGATGAATTGGTGGAATGAAGGAAGTGGGAGGAAACGGGAGACCCACAAAGCTAACAAGGCAAGAGCAGGAATCGAACCGACGACACCAAGCATCAGAAGTGGTACACATTGAAATCAGTGTTAATTTAACTTTACTTAGGTTATTGACCTAACACAGATGTTTTAAATCTCACTACTTGAAGAAAGATTTAGATCCAACTATTTCTCGATATGTTGTGATACTTCAGTCAGGTAATCTGTGTAGTTATGGAAAGTTTGTTGACACAGACATTCGGAATCAATTTATTCTTGGCATTCATATTGACAGGACGCAGATAGTTAGCGAAAGAAAACGTTACTTTCTGTAGATATGTCGACATAGCTCTACAAATGGAAATGACTGAAAAAGATTTAGGGATAATGTCTAGTAAACTTAATGCCTACCAATCGAGCTTCTTGTGAAAAGCACGTTAGACCATATGAGACATCGATACAAAGACATCAACTAATAACAAAACAATGGAAACAACAAATTAAATTCAGTCGTAGTCAAATTTCTAGTCTGCTCCAAGGAGGACAACAAACACGAAGTGATCTGCAACTTGATGTTTTGAACAAAAACGTTTGTTTTAAACAGAAAATTTTTAAAATTATTTTCGTTATTTAAAAAAAAACATGGTTTCTTGTGACTATGACTAGTTTAGATGTTCTTCAGACTAAATTGATCTAAAGCAAACAGGAAAGAAAAGCCGTCAATGTAACGCTTTCGTGTCACATGTACTGATAGGTTATACAAACCAATAAACTTGCAAGCCATATCATATGCGTCTCTTTGTCAAAGATAAACTTTCTCATAGTCGATCTAATCCACATATTCATTAAGAGTCACCATTGAGAAATAAAGAAACACTTTCAAAGTAAAAGTTGCTTCATATTTATGCAAAAGAACTTAAAACGAAGGCTTTAATCTTAATGAGCATCATGAGATATATATTCTGTGTATTGCATTTTAAAAGCCCATATGTCTACAAGTTATCTGAAATTTTATCGTTTTCTTTACAAGAAAGTACATCAAAAATATTTTAGAGTATTTCCAAGAACTAAAGGCTGGTGAAAGAAAAGGTGAAAGATTGAGATACCAGTAAAAGGACTTTTGTGAGTTACACTAAAACTCACATCAATGGCGGATAATCTGTGGGCTCCGCTTCTCTCGTACATTGTCTTTTTCCACGAAATGTCGTAAATTTTTTTTTCCTTTCACTTTTTCCGTCTCGAAGTAAGTTTTCCAAACTTTAACCTCGGAAACAGCGACGATGAAAAGAACTTGTTTTTTTTTTGTACTTGTTTTGTTTTGTTATTCTTTTTCCGTCTCTTTATATATATTTTCTTTCACTTTCTACTATCTTCGTTTCTTTTCTGTAGTTGTGGTGAAAAGGGGTCTTGATTGCTGGCTCAAAGAATGAGGAAAAAACTGTCAAGAGTTTCTTTCGTCAATTTGATATATCTTGACCCCCCTCTTCTTTCACTCTTTTATGACAGACAGTGTTGCTAACACTAGCAAGAAAATACCACAGACATTAAGATCAATCATCGTCCATCTTTTTATTACTTACTTTTTAAACGGCCAATTGGAAGTGTATATTGGTGATGGATGAAACTAAATTACGCAGACTATTAGAAACTGAATTTAATATCAATTCAATTTTGGTCAAATTTCATGCTTGAGAGTTCTGAACAATGGCGTGTTTGATTCTGAAATAGATAATTTGAATTCTGATATCCAAGGAAGTTCCAGCGATCATTCAAATCTGATTATCCTTTAATTGTATACCTGGGTTTTCCATTCTAAAGTCAGAAATTTTAAATAAATGAATTCTCAAATGTCCCATTTCCGTTATATTTCGTATCTAGGACTCCGCATGGATGCTGAATTCTTAGGTTAAAAATTGAATTTCCGAAATTCAAAATCGCTTCAGTCATAATTCATTTATCTTTGAAACACTGTTCATAGTATAATTTTCACGAAATATCAAAAATAAAGATTTTAAAGGTTGTTGAGTTCAGTTTTGAAATAAAAGATTTTGAATCCCGAATGTCAAGGTGACGGCAACGCGAAACACCGTTATTTTGAACTATTATCTAGATTTCACAAAATTCTATATTAGGGGAAGGGAGATTAAAGCTTACTAAGTTTAATTCTGAAGTCAAAAAATTTCGTTCCAAAATCAAATATGGTAGGAACAGACAAAAGTAACATATGTTAAATTAGGATTAAATTTTCGAGAAATTTTAAATCTATGAATCCAAAAGTAGCTGTGTTTTATTCTGAACTAAAATGTCCTACCTTCAGTAATTCAAGATGTCTGCCATTACAAACGTCTTCATTTAAAAAAAAATCTCCAGGTATGTTAGTTAAATGTCATACCTGTAGTTGTTCCGACAGACGTATGCGGCAACACAAAGGAGCTTTGACTTCATAAATATTTAAAACTGAAAACCACTAAAACAAATATATGAAAAATACATTTCAAGTGACTAGCTTTCTAAATATTATTCTCAAATATAAACATATGCCTAATTTTGTTACCTAAGAGATGGACATCCGTAAACGCAGATATGAGAAAGCAAGGGGTCTCGTATGGTCAGTAATGTTAAATGCGCTGTACAAAATTCGATTTTTCACTTTCATTCCTCACATGTTACAGGCTGCACCCAAATTAAGCGCATCATAGTTCGTAAATAATCTGCTATAATAAATACATTAAAAAATATGTGGTTACTTAGTAAAGTGCCCTTGTACTCTATAAACATATAGTGTACGTTAGGTATATATGAAAACAAAAAAAGGATGTCTATACAATTAATTTTATCTGATCTTACAAGGGAGTATCTTGCCAGATTTAAATTTACCTAGTGTATAATATACAAGGCTTCTTTAGAGTAATGGTGTAAATTTCAATTTTCGCTTTGTTAAGATTAATGTTACAATTTATATCAGTACATATTACCATATCGGAACTATTACTTTATTCATTTGGACCATATACGAGGGAGGACCCAAAAGAAACCGTAATTGTGTAATAAAAAAAATGTGATTTTATTATTGGGTGTTATAAAGTGAATTTCTTTCAAAGTATTGTCTATTTAATGCAAAGCACCGGTCTAAACGTTTTTTCCACTTTTCGAAGCAGTTCTGAAACTCTTGCAAAGTGATATCTTTTATTGGCTCCGTCGTTTTTTCTTCACCTCTTGCACATCAGAAAAAACGTTTTCTTTTGAGTTTTTTTTTTCCTTCAAGGGAATAAAATGAAGTCGTTCTGAGCAAGATCGGGTGAAGGCTGATGGAAAAGCTGGATCGTGTTGTTTTCGGTTAAAAATTGTTTCACACTCAAGGTTTTGTGTGATGGTGAGGCACGAATTTTGCTGCAACTATTTCTCATCTGCAATTCCTCGTTCAAACTCAGTTAGCAGGAAGTTCAGGACACACCAAACAAATCAACAAGTTCGCCAATGATTCTCCGACGGTCTTCCAAAATCAGTCCACGAATTTGGCAACGTTTTCATCCGTTCGGGAGGTTGAAGGTCGCCGTGAGCGAGGTTGGTCTTCAAGTGACAATTAACAATTCTTGAAGCGGTAAAATCACTCGTAAATTTGTGGTTTTCACTGAGCTTTTTCCTTGTAAGCTGTTTCAAGCATTACAACTGTTTTTCTTCCTAACAGAAAGAATTCCACAGCTTCATGTTGTTTCCGCTTTTCACTAATCACAAAAACCGCCGAACAAGCGAGACGCGCTTACCAAAAAAAGTATTACGTGGCATCACGACTTCACTTGACCACGCCGGTCGGCAGAGCGTTGCTGAAGGGTCCCCGCAAGAGGCACCTAGCGGCGAAAAAGATGAGTATATTTATTATTGTAATTAATGGTTAATTATAACTCTTGTGTCCTTTTTTGAAAATCAATACATTCTCGTGGTATTAGGAAATCGAGCCATCTTAGTTTCTACACCCTGATAGCGTTTCTGTTAGGCAGTGAACCTCCTCATATTTAATAACCTCATTTTTTTCATACAATATACTATTGAAACTAGGATGTACCTAGCAGATAAACTAAGTTCAAAGGCTCTGAACTCCCCTGAAAGACCGAGAGGGAGACTGACGTCATATGTTAAAAGACGCGGGCCGTCTTCCTCACAGAGACATAGAGACAGTACGAAAATATGATCTTTAGATTTCTCCATTCCACTGCACAATATTACTTAAATTTTTCTTCTTAACCCTTAGGCACATACAGAACATTGGTTTGAAGGTCTTCTGTGTAAGCAGGAAATCGGCAGACCTTTTATTTATTTTCTCCTTAGCCCTGTAACTCAGGATAAGGAAATTTACAATAGAGGATAGGTTAAATACAGCAGGTGGTTTGTTTTCAATGTCCCATTTGTGGCGGGAAAGATAATGACTCCGTACTGATGGCATAATAATTTGTGCTGTAGAAAGAACCAAGGTGTGACTACAATGCCGCGAGACCCCGCGTTGAGGGAGACCTACAGGCGCGACAGGTTAATGGCAAACTCAACAAGAATGACAATAGAGGTCATCTCAAATTTCGATTTTAAAAGAGTTGGTAAAAAGCAGGGAGATTTTATGACTGGACAGAATTTTCACGCAGTCTGGAGAGAATCTCCGTTTCATAAAGCTGGCAACAATGTTCTGCACAGTTGAAAAGTGCTTTTTACTGACGTTGCATGTGAGAGGTGCTGCTAGAATGGTCCTAGGACAAAGACCCTTAAAAGTTCCTTGCGAGGGGGTGACATTCTAGTTACGCCACTGGTAAGAACACAAACTTGTTTGAATTTGTACTCTATTTAAGGCATTTAGGCAACTTTTGTCTAATGAAGATGAGACAATTGGTTGAATGAAAAAAGTAGGAAGAAACTGAAGAACCCCGAGCAAACCCAGACATGGAATTTGTCCACCACAAGTTCTATATGGCACAAACCACGGTCGAATTGGGAACCCCACGCGCCAGAGGTGAGTGCTCTACCATTTAGCTAGCTACAGCATCCCCTCCCAAGTTCGTTATATATAACTAAGATTGTAGTAAATTGAAGTGTATGCACGAACAAGTGTCTAAGTGACATTTTCAAATTATAAACATCACGAGTACATTTTTATATATAACAGGAAAAATATGAGGCATTAAATATTCATACTTTGCACGAAGACATGTTAGACTAGAGTCCGCGTTTGTGCAAAGTATGAATATTTTATGCCTCATATTTTTCCTGTTATATATAAAAATGTACTCGTGATTTTTTTTATTTGAAAATGTCACTTAGACACTTGTTCGTGCATACGCTTCAATTATTAAAATGATAATTGGACAGTTTATAATACTAAGCTAAGACAGGTGAGCACAAAAATGATTTATAATTGAAGACCTGAATTGAAAAACATTCCAAGTCCACTTTTTTCGTATTTGCAATTTTCTATTCGTCTATGTTCCACTTGCATAAATTTTACTTGCCTAATCCCATCACAGAAACCCCTTTTTAATACAAAATAATTTCCGCTGAATAGGATAGCATAGGAAGATCTTGGACTGTTTTTCGTTCCTCCTGAAAAATATACTCCGGCGGACTTGGGATGTTTTCAATTCAGGTCTTCAATTGAGGTTTCCTTTAAGATTGTATTTTGTCTCTCTCACTCTTTTAAGGGAGAAAAACCCAATAACCTCATCATTGTTGCAAAACGGTACGCCCAGTCGGTCTCTCAGAATTTTGGAATAATTTCCACATATTTGTTAAGTTTAGGAACAATCAAAGGAGAATTATCAGGCAACGTGTGATTGATGGAACTCGAAATACTGTTTCGAATGGAGTCATGTACTTAGGACATGATAGTCAATACGCTCTTCCTCGGACCAGATTAGGTAAATATGTAAAGTTTGATGCGATCAATCTAACAGTGTAAATTTCCATAGTGAACATATAGTTTTGTCTATAAGATTTACTTATGTTTTATCGTAATTAAGATACAGTTAAGTTATGTGCTTTATCAGAAAAAAATGTGTTGATAACTTCACATATCTTTTGTCTGAGGTAGTTTTAGCACCACTTATCGATCTATCGCGTGCCACACTTTGTAACTCACTGAATTAAGAGGAGGACACAAACATATTCGAGCAAAAATATAACCCTTTGATCTTCAACAAATTGAGACCATAATTGTGTCTTCTTTCAGTTCGTTCAGACAGCGATCACAGAACATACCCATAACAGAAAAATACTGGATTTGTTTGTTTACATTTACAACATAGTAACAACAACAAAAATAACAAATTTCCAATGAAGCAGATAATTTTTTGAAATGTAAATAGTCATGTAATCTTTACACATGTTTGACTTTTGTAATTAGTATAATTTTAATTGGATATTCCAGTCATGTAGAAATAGATAAAATAGAAAAACAGAAAGATATCTAATGAGAATGGTTTCACTAATTTAGGTCAAAGTATTCTCTCTGTCCGTAATGTTCTATTTTTTTTTATTTTTTGTTTGTTTGTTCTTTTGTCAGGGTCCAAAAAATGTTCCCTTTCCACTTGAGTTTATTTCACAAACAGAAAATAAAAGATAAAAAGAGGCAAACAAAAAACATGTGAACTACGACTCTTCCGCGACAAATGCTAGTACTAACTCGTCTTTTCGCTACATCTGCTCAAGAGAGCTAAAGCAAAATAAATAACCTAAATTGCTACAACAACTACAGACATTCATTTGTCTTCGATTCTTTTTTAGTTGCCCGCCCGACTTTAGAGTTCTTTCCTATTCATTCTTGGTCAGAATCATCTGCAGCAACTGTGAAGTGTTTTGTTTTAAAGGATCTCAAGAACAAAGAGCGTAATTACATAAGTTTGTCTCACTCCTCTATCTTCCTCGTTTCCTCTGATATTATTTTCATTTACTTTTTGAGTGTAACAGTTGTGCGGAAAACAAAAAAAAACAGAAAATATATGCTAATTTCTGTGCGTTTTCATTTTGTACTTTGAAAACAAAACATTCTCCAACGCAAGAGGTGAGATACTGTTGTAACAAACTTTCTCAGACATTTATTCCCTCTGTTGTATTGTGCAAAGGTTTCGTAATCTGAACATTTCGTGTAAATATACTTCACTCTCTGTCTATAAATCTTGAAGTCATATGGCGAAAAAAGATTTGTGATTTGTTAATGAAATTAAGACACTGTGATTTAATACTGTTACTGTCAACAAGTAATTATTTAGATATGTTTTGTTTTTATAATATATTGATGCACGAGGCTGTTAGGTATCTTTTTAAACTAACGTTTTAGGGTTTTTGGAAGGTTTAGCTTCATGTTTTGTTTAACTTTTTCACAGTTATTATTTTAATTTTAAGTGCTATCAAAGCTATAACTTTAACATAACATACAGTATGGCGACTGTAATCAGTTGCATTGTAATCTAAGTCTGAAAACACATAGTTGTAAAACGCTTAAAGGAATGCATTTTATTATCTAGGTGGAAAGCACTAAGAGTTAGAAAGTACGTTAGTCATGACCGCCATCTTGAATATTGTTCGGTTTCTTAAATGGGAATGGAGTCATGTAATATATGAATCTCGGCAAGATTTTTTGTAGAAATACATTGGTGAAGTCAGTTTTGCCATAAATTATTTTTTGTGAGAGATAATGAGGTGTGACTTTAGTATGCGTAGTTGAAATACTCTGTTCTTTTTTAAAAAAAAAACAGCGCAAGAAATGAAAACCTAATCCATACTAAAAAGTCTTGGGTAGATGATGTCAGCGCCTATTACATAGCTTAATATATTTATTATGGAGTAGCAGGATAATTTTAAATATTATCTTGTAATTTAAAAGAATTCAAACCAGTAAAATATAATCGGATGCGTATGGGGGACATTTCTGGGATACGAATAGGGATAATTGCGCTAAAGACCTTTATTAAACTTATCTTCGTGGCATTTGCCTTTTGGAACTAAGGGAAACTTTGGAAAAAACCCTCAGAATGTCGGTCGTGAGTAGGTTCGAACCATCGCTCCCAATGCTTACCTGATATCAGCGATCGTAACCATTAGATCTCGGAGCCTGCGTTAATTACTCTTACCGTAACATTGTTAAGTTTGTTATTTATTACGATGATTGTGTCTGTGAAAAGAACCAGGAAAAGTAAAAATTAATCGCTTTCTGCATGCAAAATTTGATGAATGTATACGTTCTTTACACAGTATAATCATTCTACGAAGTAGTATCAGTCATTCTGCCTGTGGCCCTCGGCCAATGTCTAGTCATAGCAAAAGCTCCACTCCAGTCGTCAGTAAGGAGACTAGAATGCCTTGGATTTACTTGCACTATGTTATTGAATTGTCTGTCCCTGAGAAACAAAGTAGCCTGGATCCGCTACATACAGAAAAAATGGTTAGTCAAAGTCGAAAGAAATTTAGTCATTTTTGAATAAATCATCCATTGGTTTCAAAGCCGATTAATTTTGTGTCAATTTTGAGAAGGGCATGTAGCCATTTTATTTCTCTAAATAAATACTCAATATATGTTCAGATCTGAGTGGGAATGATTATTCAAATATGATTGGGAATGTAAACAAAATTACTGGGAATAATAATCACAATTGAGTAAGATTTCGTCAAAAACGCACTTGTTTGTCTTTGTAGCAATAACATTTTGCATTGATATTACTATGTTAATATTAAAATTCCCCGTCTCGTGGCTGTGCCTGAACTAGGATGTTCGGCTCCTAAAGGACTGAACTGTTGACCGAATCACTCTTCTACAACTTGTAAAAACGACTCACATTAATATATGCTGGATTATATATTCATGTGCCATTCTTTCTAACATCCTTAAAGCAATTTCTTTAAACATATGTAAATGTATAAAAATAATAATCTTACGTTTAATTCGGCAACCCGATTGTATAGAAACAATAAACTTCCAGTGTCTAAGCTTTTTTAAAAAACAAAGTGCTGCCATCTGTTAACCACAAAAATAAACAGACAATAAAACTTCGTATAACGTAATAGAAACATGCGTTCACATATCTTCACACATTTAAATATTAATGTTATTGATCGTCATCATCATCATCAAAATTATCATCAAGAACTCATTATAAAGGTCAAAATGGGTCATTTTGCAGTGAATTTGTTGTTGTTTTCTTCTTTGCTTTTTTCCCCAAGTTTTTGTTTGCTTGAAATGTTAAGCCGCATCAAGTAAAGAAAATAAATAGTTTCCTTTACCTGTGATTGGATCCATTATTCAAATTTGATTAGGCAAGGCAAGTAGTCAATTACAACGGGCTGCTTAGTAATTTTTGACTAAAAACGGATGTGATTAAATGCATGTAGTCATTTTTGACTCACCATTTTTCTGTGTGTATAGTTACCCAAAATACAATCAACCTTCTACAGCTTGACTATCAGGATCTATTTCAAATCTAGAGTAAACCGAACATAGTGAATCACCTTTTGCTCAAACCTCCCTCTCTGGACTACTGCCTACTTTGCCGCTTGGTCTGGATTATCATAACGATACAAGATTTTCGTACCTAGTGTCAACTTAAAAAAAAAACACTCGTCACGTGGATTTTCCAACATAGTTGACACAGGGTGATTAGCTTCCAATCCCGTTCCAATGTCAGGTTGTGTAGAGTTTTAGAGTTTTTCGGGTGAAACCCAAGTCATGAAAGTGGCCAGCTATGTTGGACTTACATGTTTATTTTATTGATATCACTTAAGCTCTTGTCACGGAGTTGTGTTCAGTCTTGTTGAACAGGGCCTCCCTATTTTGTGTTCGAAGGTAAACTGTCTTCGACATTTCTTCCATGTCTGTCATCAGTTCCTACGCACTAACACGATAACTTTCCCTGATTGCAGCAGCAGCAATAAGCCCATTTTGAAGATGAATAGCTTCACAAAGAGCATTTAAGAGACGTATGCTAGGAATAAGTAGGAGGGAGAGAAGGACAAATGAATTGATTCGTACGCAAAGGGGTAGAAGTTGTAATGAAGACAGCAACGATGAGCCGGTCACATAGCTAGACGAATAGATGGAATTGGATTTTATTTAATACCTTTAAGCAACTTTGACTCAAGAAAGGATTATGATGCAATAACTGGTGGAATGAACAGGTGAAAGGATACGGGAGACAACCCATGCACATGGTGTTTAGAAATCGCAAACCTCACACGGCACGAACTGAGATTGAACCGGAGATCCCCATGCATCAGAGATGAGCGCTCTACCGCTGAGCAACCGCGGTTCACAATGGAGGGAAGATGGACGATAAATACTTTACATTAAATTCCCTGAGAAAAGAAACGACATAGATGTCCGAATGGAAGATAGAAAGATGACATTAAGCGTTTTGCAGAAACTACATGAATAAAATAGCAGCTGACCAAGATCTGAAAAAAAAAACAGGTGGGGAGGACATCATCCAGCAGAGAATAGAAAATTGTTCAATATGATGACTTACGTTCTTTTACAGTAGACAGCAATGTTGGACCGAGTAGATAGGTTATGTTCCTGTCCTTTCCTACTCTCTACTATAAAGCAAAGAAAATCATGGTCAACCAATCAGAATGGAAGCCGTCTGCGCCAGTCACAGACAAAGATTTCATTGCGAATGACGAAAGCAGATGTTTCCACGAATAACAAACATATATCTAGTTCAATTCCTTTGGGAGTTCATTGACCTGAGTGGTTTGGAAATCATTTTACCAAAAGTTGTAGATCTGATCCTTATTAGTTTACCAACTTTTATAAGACGTTAATAATAATACATTCACTAGCAAGAACTCATTTTCTAATTGGTCACAGATACAGACTTTCCTACGAATCATGGGCCCAGCTTTTCCAGTTAATCAGAAGTGCAGCTTCTCAGTTTCAACAAATAACTTCGTATGGAACCTATTTCGTACTTACCTCATGACGGAAATGACGTGTTCCTGAAATTTTGAACAACATTTGCTTAACCTACTTGATAAGCCAAGAACAGTTATATTTTTCAGAACACCAGCAATTATTTCCAATGCTTCTTTTAGGCATAGTGCGATATCTCTAGGTATTTTACAGCTGTGCTATAAGTTTCACTTTGATTTCGACAAAATACAAGAAGGCACCTTGACAAGTCTTTACTGAATTATATTGATACCTGGCTTTATTTATAATTTATATTTTCTCGAAAGGAAACTTTGGTGTTTAGATGAGTATGTTAAAAAATATTTTGTATCATTACAAGGAACCATATGACATTTTTTTGTGTAACTTTGCAAAGATTAACTTCGAGGATTAGGGAAACTCAAAGTATTGTTACTACTACTAGTGCTGTTGCTACAACTACTAATTGCTATTGTAGGGACTCCCGATCGGTTGGTCGTAACATATCTAACCCTCTCCCATTTGTTTGTGTTTTTTTTTATCTTTTTGTTCGTGCTTTGTCGGTGATTATTATTTTATTTTTTATCCGACTTCGGCTCACTTCAAGGTGTTTTATTTGTCCAGATGTCAAAGAAGCAGAACCATTCCGGCTATCTCTTTCATTGTTGTATTGGCGGGATTTTATTCTTTATTCTTTCTTCATTTTATTGCTTAATTATACTTTGCACATTTTGTTGCCTTATTTTCTTCAGCAATTTTTCTTTCGTTTTGAATCTTCATAAATAAATTTAAAGATCTGATTAATTATTTCGCTGAGAAAGTTAGGTGGTTAGGCCACATTCCCTTCCTCTTTTTGTTTCTGGTTTGATCCTTGTCTTTGATTGGCTATTGTCGAGAGAGACAGTTCAATTATGACCATCGAGTAGTAAAAACTGCGCTAATAACGACTGCTGTCGAATATTACATATGAAGTAAATTCATTACGCAGCCCAGTATTTTAAAGTTAATAAATATATAAAGCAGCCTTATCTGATAATAAATACATATTTGGAAGGCGTATTTTTCAACTTTAACAGGGTGAAAGCTGTAATTAATATTTTTGCTGGCTGGCGTTTCTTCGTCCATATTGGTTGGAACTTGAAGCGGACGACGAGAAGCATATGGTGGTTTGTCAGTGTGACAGGTGTTTTTGTGTTTATATGTGGTGTCCAGTGGTTCTTTTCTTTCGTTTCTTAAATAAAAATAAATATATGGTTCTATGCCCCTTTTCTTCAGTGTGTGTAAAAGTGATTAGTGTACCTTCAACATGTCAGTGGTTTGTTTCTCTAGTGGAAATATGAGTGTAGTTGAAATGTTCGCTTAATTTGGCAGCCATCGGGGGTCGGTTTAAAATCAGGTATGTATAATTAATGTCTTAAAAGTTCTCATTCACTCTCTGAAGCCCAAGTCTGGTTCAGATATGTTTAGATAACGAAATTACAGCACGTTAACATTGATTCGAAAGCGTTGAATATTTTTCCTTGCACTGCACTAGAGTTGATGCTACTTTTCAAATGCACGTTCTTTCCCCACTCAGAATTTTGTTTGTTCATTTAGGAAATTGGTGTGGCTTAAAATTGCCCGATATCTCTATAGTATGTCCGTTTTGTTAAACGTAAAATTAACCGATTCGCAATGTTTTATTTCGATTACAAGCAAAGTTCAAAATTCCTTCGTTGCTATCGCGAACCGTAAGCCAGTGCGCTCAATAGAAATCCGTTCTGTAAATTTATACCTAAATATAGTATATCATGACTATTATCAAATTGGAGGTTAGGTTGTGTTAAGTTCAAGAATGGAAAATAGAAAAGAAATATTTGACAACGAATTTGGCATATAAAGTTAAATTTCTGCCCAGTAGTTATATTTGTAATTAATCTTTTTTCGT
>JAGDQP010018212.1:18569-37016 GCA_022664845.1 Lepisma saccharinum
ATAATAACAAGAAGAAACTTTACTGTTCGAACGAATCCCTAAAAATGTAGTGCATTGACCGCTTTTCCTCTTTCGTTTATGATATTTTTGTCACACATAGAAAGAAAGCAAGAGCCTAACGAAACATAAAGACGGTGGTGACATCTTGATGACCAGAAACCAACTATCAATAATCTCAAACAAATCGAAGGGTAGTGAAAATTTCGTATGCGCTAAAAAATAAGCAGATATATGTGTTCTAAACTAGTTTGATTGACTTTTGTCAAGAAACGTGCATGAGAGTTTGGTGGTACCAAAAGTACTGATAATAATTTCTCTTCTGTGCTAGTGAAAGTGTTAAAGTAAAAGTGAAAGTACTTCACCTAATTCTTTACTCCTGAGAAATTGCCTTACATTTTAAGCACATTACAAATGATATTTAGGTATTGCCGAAATAAACGTTTGATTAATATCAAAACGTATTAACATCTTTTACATGTCCATCAGAAGAAGTCACACATATATTCAACCAAATATATATCTTTTTAGCATCTACAGTGGAAGCACTGTGAATAAACTTTTAACATAATATGTAAAGAAACAATGTGTACAAAATGGTGTGTTCTTGCGTTGTGTTCAATTGTTTCAATCCAAAAGTGTATCACTGCTATTGAAGATGTAAAGTCTGATAGCGATTTCTTCTTTGCAAATCGTAGGAATATAATTATAAAGGAAAGTAGTTCTAGTTTGGAAACTGTCACACAAGTGCCATATGAAAGTGTTAGTGAAAATGTAGTGAAAACAAGCTCGAGATGTAATGTGTCAATCACGGAACAAGTACAAAATAGTGGAGAAACTAGAGGAGGGAACAAAAACAAATTGGTGGTTTTGCAAATATTACAATTATTTAATAATTCGATTACCAAATTTACAACCACTGAACAATTACACCAGAAGTCTTTATTTCAAAACTTAACTTCAAATTCAAGTGCTGGCTTCACCAAAAATGGCCATTTTCATCGTGAAATAACAAATTTTATTTCATTTCCAACAAAATCTCATGGTGACAAGAATACAGAGACTGTGACAATAGCAAATGTGTCTTATAGAACCGAAATTCTCGTTCCTTCATCAGTCAATGTTGCATCAACACGAAGTTTATGTTCGGATTTCAAATGCGTTTTCAAAAGAGACGTAAAACTTGATGAGAGTTTGAACAGGAGTAACGTAGCAACTGTACAACTGCTTCGAAATAAAATGAACGGTGCTAATGTTAGTGCAAAATTCGTCAATGAACACAACAATCCAACTTTTGAAATGACGCTCATGCCATCGTCGGATATGCACCATATTCAAGAAACGTATGAAATTGATTCGTTGAAACTCTCAGATGGAATTCTAGTGTTCAAGGCGATAAGCCATATCTTCTCCTGGTTTCAGCCACCAAATTTTCCGATAGGTAAGTGTCTTTATTTAATTATTTGATTAATTTACGATATTCAAAGTTTACTGAATCGTCAGATTCCTATAGTCACGAGCTTTTGATCGACAATGGGTACGCATGGTTCCAATCGTCCTATCGGTCATCTTCACTTAGATTTTTTAGTTTTCTCTCAACTTTACCAGGCAATTGCGAGTCTGGTACTTATACTAATACCGTGGCATCTAATTTTCCCCATTCTTGCCCTTGGGAAAGTGTTTGCCGAGAGATGCCATCCTTCAAAAATAAGAAGGGTTTAAGTACAGATGCCTTTCAAGCCCACAGAGAAAAACAAATGATTAATTAATTATTGGTTAACTTCCAGTTTGAAGGAACATCAAAGAATTTATCAATTTCAATGGTTTAAAGAATCTTTCCATACCATCTAACCTTGAGAAAAATATCCTTCATTCAAACACCACAAAAATATTTATTTTTCATTACATTTTGCTGTTACTAAAATCAAATCCACTTCCTCTAATTTAGCTTATGGTATAAATCAAAATGTGTCCTAATGAACTGTAATTTCTTCACAAACTTTAATTCTTGGTACGTGAGAGATTCATTCAAGCAATATAAACATTATTTTATTGACTTGATTTACTTCTGGCGTCAACCGAATATCTTCTAAATGTAACCTAAGAAGTCTGTAAAATGGCGTTGCTTAATGAACACATGGCTCGGTTTTTTATTTTGTGATATTTTTTTGGTAGTCTAGCACAGATGACAGATTTTGGCGGGAGCAGGAAAAAACTATTGTTTTCGGTAGTAATCGTTTGTTTTGGCTACGCAAATAATGGTAGATACAGAAAATCAAGCACCCTTTTTATTTATATTCAGGGAATTCGATTTACCAGTGAGTGCACCAAGTTTATTGGGATATATTGTGCATGAAACATAAAAGTACACGGAATAATGATGACTCATTTCAAGTGTACAGGACGTGCATTGTTTCTTTACAGTGCGATAGGGTCGATATTCACCAGAGCAGCGTCAAAACTGCCATACAGAGTCACAATAGAAATTAGATATGTGTTTCTTTTGAGGATAGTTAAAAAATGAAGTACTGAAAGTAAATAATGTGTTCTTACTGTACAAGACCTCTTACGGGAATCTGTGTCCTTCTGTGGAGCGATGCCCGCAACACTACTGGTCTATGGGTGATGAAGAAGGTGGCGAGTGACTCTAGTAACCGGATTGATTAATACAATCGCCTGCGAGGCACGTGATCCACGATTCAAAAGTTAGTAGTGATACATTAAAGGTAGTGCTTACACAGTTGTTGTAGGTCCCGTTCCTACAAAGTCACAAACTCATTATGGACGTTAATAAGACGAGGTTTCAAAAGGCAGCAGGAAAAGGTATATATATTTCAAGTGACCGACATGATTTTTCTACACAATCACCCAACTTCTAAGTACACTTGTCACACCATTATACTAACTTCTTGATTTCATCAGAAACAAAATGCTTTGGTCGTATCTGCAGCCAAAAAATGCACAGTTTCTTTGTCTACCTCATCACTCCAAAATTGTTACCTTTCATAGCATTCAAGATATGTAATAATCGGAGGGAGCATGATCGCAACTTTAGGGCGATCATGTAAGGTCATAAATTAGCTGTGCTCGAGTTCGTATTCCAGTCTGCCCATCCTTCTGCATTGTATGCACAAACCGCCCATACGCTTGTGATATTTGAGCACTTCCGTCACGATGATACGGATGGATCCTACACTGTTGTTTGTTCAATTCCATCCGCGGGTCTTCCAAAAAATAATTCACCCGCCTCTTGTCCGGAATAATGCCATCACGGCCATACTTTCCCATTGTGGTCGCCATGCTACGACAGTCGAATCTTCATTCGATGTTCGTCCACTTTTAAACGTATCTATACTCGTGTTCTCTTCTCTTGCCAATACAGGCATCTCCATATTATATTTGTGTAACATTCTTCGGTGAATTGCACGAATCTTCGTGTCCTCCGATATAAAAAATCTGCTCTCTTCTTCTCTACGTCGCAAACACCTAATGTTGCCACCATGTATATGCTTCCCTTCCGATTCAGCACGCCACAGTATCTACTGATAAGCAGTGTCTGTAAAAATTAAGTGTACAGGGAAAGGGGGAAGGTGCACTTTTTTTAAAAAAGAAATGAACTTCTACTCGTAACAGTTACTACACAATGGCAGCTAACCGCTGAGAAAGTTTCAATCCAAAAGCTCAAAAAGTTTTAGCGGTTTTAAAAATATGAAATACATGGGATTAAATGGGACCACCCCTGTTGGTCTAGTCGTTAGCGTATCTGACTACGGATTGAGGGGTCTCACCTTCGATTCCCGGCGCTGTCAAGGATATTTTCCCAGGCGTGTGGGTCTGGAACGGTGCCCACCCAGTATCGTGATGCAATTGGGGATCTGCTATAAAAAATGGTGGCGATCACACTGAGAGCTTAGGCTCTCACTTTCCAACCCGTCTGGTCAGCGTGGGAGCAGGAGACCAATCTCCTCCCTCCGGGAAGAGGCCTCATCCAGTAGTAGATTGAATATGGCTGTGATTTATTTATTTATTAAATGGGAGAGTTGGACTTTAAAATGCGTTTTACGAGAAATGACCTTTCATGCTCATTCCCCTTAATTTTCCTGTACGCTTCAAATGTCTCTCCCTGTTGCTCACCTTCGCTTGAGGTAGCCTGTTCTTGAAATACATAAAAATTGCTGTTAAGAAACAACCCTCACAACAGTTCAAACTTCAACAAGGACGAAGTGGCTATGATTACAGCAGTTAATTTATTATCTGGCTTTTACAGAAGATTCTCAGTAATATATTTATCTTTTTTAATTCCTGCAGAATAGAACTGAATGAGTGGTTGTTGTTTAATGAAATGTTTTACAAACATTACAATGAAAGCGGCAACTATCTTAACATTCTAATATGCTTGAGGTCAAACTACTCCGTTCAATGGACTCCCCATCAGGATAAAACTTCGTCTACGCGTCCAGAATCTAAACCTGCTAACCATTTATCCAACTTGGAGCCCACGTAATCTTCGCGGCCAGCTGATTTGATATTTATTCTCCAAAAGTGTTTATTCTTCTTCCAAGGATAAACGTTTTGGTACATACTCAACATGCTGTAATATTGGATCAACTTTCAACTCCTTGTTGATCGGTTCACGCAAAAGATTGGTTAATATTTTCCAGCATTACTATTTTCACCCTTACTTCTGTTTGGATTTTAATTTCATTGTATTACTCACAGTATGTCCTAATTGGGCCAGACATAAGCCATAGTGCTGTTGCCCCCCCCCCCCCCCCCCCCCAAATGGAACTTCAAATGGTTATTCAAAATGGAACTTCACTTGCTTTAGTATCTGCTTTTTTGAAATGATTTTGCATTTTACACAAAGCCCGGTAACACTTTCAAAATTGAATTACAATGAAACTTTTAACATTATAAATTGACACAGTGCACTAGTTAAAAGGGTAGTCTTAAGCTTTTTGAACTGCAGGTGTTCCGTGTAGTTCCATTTCTCGCTCCTAGATGGCAGTAAATTCAATCTGGCTGAAAAGGAATTTTGAGTGCAACGAATGTCCAACAGATATATTTTTAGGAATATCTTAAGATCTTGGTCCCTGATCTTTCAAGTGATGTTATGGAACTGATGGGAGAGAATTGAGTGTGACAGCCAAAGTCAGAGAGGACATATTGGGTCGTGTGTGGCAAGGATTACAATTATCGTGTAAACATTTGTAGGGTCATACATGGCTTCTAGAAAGTGTGTTTGTAAGGTGAATGCTGTTGAATGTATTACTTATAATATTTTGTGTTGACAATACTAATTACTTTCATAACAAGTCCAAAATAAATTTTTGAAAAGGTTACCGGACTTTATTTACACCCTATATTTATAATATTTAGGAAAATTTGCTCAGGTAGGAAAAGGAAAGGGGGGAAATGAAGGAAGCAAGTCGGCAAAGGCCTAGTTTGTAATAGGTACTATCCCGACATAGGGTGATGTGGCTGAGGGAAGCCCCTGGGTGAATCTCAGGATGACCGGATCTGGCATCCATCCCTGTTTCTTCTACCCTGCAAGCATAAAACACTAAAACTCGTTGTAGCTCGAGTAAAACAGTCTACTTGTCCCGTTTAATCATGTTTGAGAAGCCAAACATCTTTTGATCATTTGAGACACTTTCGTCAAAGCCTTTTTAAGTCCTGCTTTCTCAGCGCTGAGCACTCAAACACGTTAGTTAACTTTAATCTAAAGTTCATAAAATTCAGTCATAAATCACCAATTCCATAAATTCTTGTAAGATAAGATTAAGGAGAAAGTCAAGATCTGAACGCGAAGAGATTACATTTCAAAAACAAGGGAAAATTCCCTAAAAGCTTACAGAGAATAATAACTAGATAAAGATGACATATAGATTTTAGTTCAGTGCCGTTATCCGCCAAAGATTCTCCCTTTCTTTTTTGTCATTGAAAGTCACACAGCCTTCTCCACCCGGTAGCAATGATTTAGAGGATGTTCCAAAATTGTTACTCTGATATCTAGTTTCATGCAGACACAACATTATGCACAGACATACGCCTAATTTCTAATATGAAGTTCACTTCAGCTCAAATTTTAAAAAATTCCAACTCGGGATGTCTGCTTCTACATATAATTAACGCTCCTTTTCACGTTCCCCCTCCACTTTTCTTTTTCGAATTTTGAAAATTATAGAAAGACGACAGATCATAAAATTATTTTGGAAAGTAGGTTCCTTTGTGATTATAGAACTCTGTGATATGAAATTAAAAGTGTTTTAAAGAATTCATTTTTAGCTGAGATACGTGACAACCAGCGAATTATAATGTCATAAGCAAGTCACATCCATGCACCTATTTATATTATCACCAGATATCAATATTTAGAACAGATTTGAAATATTTCAATATATATTTTATCAACGAATATCACTTATTATATTTTATTTGTTATTTTTTTCACTAAACGTTTTGAAAGTTTAATGACCACTAGTCTTCTTCCGTTCTTCCACAAAAATAAATATTTAGATCTGTTACTTTGAATCAAATTCTGTATTCTGATTGGTCATTTCGCCTAAAGACATCAATTCAATCTAAAAACTTAATTCAGCCTTTTTAACAAAATATTGTTCCTAATATAACACCATTTTATAACGAAAGTTAATACAATAAGCTAACACAATGACCCAATGTAAATTCAGAAAGTAATTAACAAGTTGAAACGTTTGGCATCAAATCGAAACACAATATTAATTCTTTAAATTTAAAAAATCGTAAATTTTGAGTCTGTCTCGCCGTTGATTTACTTATCCATTAAGAATAAAAGGAGAGGCTGAGACAGAGATTCAAGGTACCATATCGACATACGATTAGTATGACTGAGGAGTAATCATAGAAAATCTCAGTCATAATTTCTGTCCCAATAATTTCCAATTCAGATTATCCTGATTTATTGTTTAATTCAGATATAGGTAATTTCTTTATTATTCTTTTTCTTCAAAGAGTATGAGCTCAAGAGCACCATCTAAGGTTATTGTTGAGACCGTTTGAAGAATACCGCTAAAATTTTGTTTGCTCAAAAAAATAGAAAATATGTAATTTTTATGAAGATTTTTATTTTATTTTCAGATATCGTACGAGATGCCTTAAATAACAAATTAACTGTCGTCGGAGTACTACTTCAGGTGAGTTTATATGCCCCTTCATCAATATTTCAGTATCGATCCATTGAACTTAGGACAGTCAATTCAATTTAGAAAACAAAATTTATCGAATTAGCACCGCTATTTGAAAGCCCCAAATGTGATCAAATTAAACAAGTACAGAGGATGGATATAAGGAATTACAAACTTTGACAGTTTATCAATCATTTACTACAAGTAATATGTATATATATACCAGTATAGAGATAGATAGATAGATGTAGATATAGATATATACGTATATCTGTCAAACAACTATCCGGGCTTGTGCCAAAATCTTGCAATTAAGTTTCCTTTAAAGTGACAGTGTGTGATATACAAGGACACTTTATTGACAAGTGTCACCGCATGGTGGTCTAAACGTCCTCAGTTTGCCTCGAATACAAACCCGAGTGTGGTTCACATCTTATGTTCATAATAATATCTATCGATACCTTAGTGGGACACACAATTATTCACTTTTAGAAAGATTCACAAGATAGTTGTAATTTGTTAAATACTGACGTCCTCGTTTAACTTTTGTGACTACTACCAGCCGACTACAAGAGGAAACACTCATTAATTCGTTACCTTCCTCTTATCTGTCTCACCTCTGAACGAGCGCAGTTCGACCACGTGCAAATCATACAGAACTTTACGGGTTGCCTTATAATTTAAAATTTCAAATAAGATTCAAGATGCCTATCATGATCATACACCTTAATAGATGGCACTTCTTATCATTCACGTAGATGTGGTTACTATTCTTTCAAGTGTTTCAAACGAAATAAGAGGTCATTGACATTTTTGTTAAGAACTCCTTTAATACACGTAACATTAATAAAACCTTACGTGGTGCAGTCAATATATTCCCAGACATATGCTATGAAAAGAGTACAGCAGCCTGCCAATAATATAAGAGCACAACGTCATGCTTTA
Organism: Lepisma saccharinum; assembly: GCA_022664845.1. Classification (NCBI taxonomy): domain Eukaryota; kingdom Metazoa; phylum Arthropoda; class Insecta; order Zygentoma; family Lepismatidae; genus Lepisma; species Lepisma saccharinum. Next base: position 26,678 of record JAGDQP010018212.1, read on the forward strand.
AACATAACGCCTGTTGTTAATTTAAGCGTGTTTTATGATACGTTCTCTTTCTTCAGACAATTACAACTTAAGGATATCTTAGACATTGTCGTTTGAGAGATGTATATTTCACGTTTGACACCTAGTAACTCAGTAGTCGATTCGAACAAGACATTGAAATTCATACCACTAATAGATGAGTAAGTACAAAAAGATCGAAATTTTAACAGGTTATTAATTTGCTGTATATTTGATCCTGAAGTTTAAATTTCACTTGAAATTTCAGAACTTAGGATAAAAGAAATTTTGAAGGAGTTGAAAATGTGAAATTCCCTGTTGGTAGGCTAAAAGAGACTATCCCATGACAATTCAGAGAAAAAATAATTTGTTAAACCTTTCTGAGTTACCGATAGACCCTAATTGAGCATGAGGATTTAGCTCTTCTCGAACCGAAATTAACCCAATCGCACTTAAACCGACAGACAACGTAATAGTCTTTTCTAAAAAAGTTTATAGGTCTACGTATTTTTAGACAGAGAAATATTCTGCTACTTCCAGTATTCAACAAACTACAACACTTTCTTTGAAATCTTGTCAAGCTAACTTTTTGCACCTACTGGCAGGTGAAATGAGGCCCAGATGCAAGAGTGTAGAAAAAAGTTTAAACTTGTTTTTGTCTCCTCATTAATGGTAGCAGCTATAGCCGATACATAAAACAAATTTAATTAAATGGTTTCGAACCATGTTTTCTGCGATTTGGGTATTTCATTTGGATGATCCAGAACTATGATTATGTTCATTGTCAGAAACTAGAAGGAGCCTTTGTCAAATTTTATCCATTACCATATATACTGTACAATTGTTAATTAAATAACTTATTTCTATCAAATTGCTTTATAGATCTAAGCACATTCCTTTTCCCGTTTATCCCTATTTCCACACCTGACTTAAATACCTATATATTTAAAATAAAAACTTTCTAAAAGGAAAGCTGAGTTTATAAAAATTAATATAGTAATTATATGATCGATTTCCTAAATCGATCTTCTCTTACATAATCGCCGGTAATACTATAACCTTGGAAACCATGTAAACAACACATTGCAATGTTAACAGACTACGTAACTTGGTAAGATTTCAAATGCGGTGCTCAAACACAAAGGGGTTGAAGTGTACTAGATGAAGAGACAAAGTGATTCGAAGTCTAAATTGCGTTATAAATTGTGGGTACAATTTTTAACTTCATGTAAGTAGTTCTACAAATTGAACCAAATTTATCTTTGGTTAAAATATGGACTATTTCGTATCTGTGGTATTATCTGTAAAAATAAACTCACACTTACTGTCACTTACATCACTTTGCACCTAGACTCCTTAATTTAAGTTTTAGATTGTGATTTGCTCATTTGTGTCACATAACACAATGGTTACCATAATCCAAATATTATTTTCGTTCTTTCTTTGCAGTCGCTTAAAGCTGAAACAGGATTCATAATTTGTATTGTGATTGGTTTTATGGTGGCTCTTTCTTTACCATTTTCTCTAATTGGTTACGGATGTTATCAGCTACTCCGTCACATTGAAAATAGACGTAGAAACAATAACCAACTTCAAATCTCCAACAACTGTATCAACTGCAAACGTCGCTCATGGGTGCTCGCTATGCAAATCATTCTTGTTCTATTGGCGTAAGTAACCTACTTCAGTTAATGCTAATATGTGTCACTAAAGATATTTACCATAAATAAAATATTTATCTCGTTACCTGAGGGTGCTACTGATATCAGCTCGTACTTCATAGCATGTTTTCGCTATTATTTATTTGTTAATTTTTACATGTGTTTAATGAAAACATTTCAAATTATTTATAGTGTATTCATCCTTTCGTTACAAAATTTAATTTTGATTCTCTGAGAATTACACACAGATAAGAAAATTTAAAATTCATAAAAAGAAGTAAGGTTCATTTTAGAATAATGTTGTTTCGAAACTAGACGTACTATATAGTGACTCACATGCTTCGGATGAAATATTAATGTAACATATGTCACCAAGGCTGTATGCCGTACCTTACATTCTGTATAAAATCTTATACAGTGCCATTATGCAACAATAGAACAATTTTAATGTTACATACTTACAGCAGGATACAACTTGCTGCCTGAACGCATACAGCATACATCTTGTACGGATGCATCGTATGTAAATAATGATATTTCTTTTAATTACAACGTTTTATGGCTGTTTCATTATTTATTGTGTCTTATTCATCTTATGAACTTGAGGAAAATCGGCGTTGGACACTACAGTAACCTTCTTTGGTAGTGTAACAACCACGTTTGTTCACGTTTTTACACAAGAAATGCCTGTGTTCATTCAACACTTTTCAGTGTACAATGGTCCACCTACCTGAAGATGTACTGTTGGGGATGGAGTCTAAGAATATATGATTTCCGTAGTATTACAACGCCTTGTATACTCCTCTCTTGGGAACGTGCTTCGGTTTCCGCTGATACAGAATAGTTCCAAACACACAGATTTATAGATCCAAGAAATACTTTTAATGACAATTATTCCTAAATACAGTTACGTGATATATTTAATTTTGTAGAATCGAAATATCTTTCATTCATAGTCATCTTTCTGGTTGTAAATAGTTCTGGCGGTAATATCTATTAGTATTCGTGCGCTAAGTAAACTGTCCACATATAGTTCTGAAATCATATCGTAAGAAATAAATATTTAGTTCAAAAGTTTTGAATATAACAAAATTGAGTAAACTAAAGCTTTATACACAGAGTAATATTCTGCGTGTAAAATGAATAATTCTTTTGGAAAATAATATTGTCGAAACTGTGTGAATTGTAATTTAGATAAAAGTGAAAGTGACAATACAAGAACAATATCATTTAAAAGATCCAAAATATGAGTTTATATAATTAGTTTCGGGGGTAACATAAATGACAAAATATTTATATAATGGAACGCGCATCTCGCAGGATGCGAGTTACGTCACAATATATACTTACGTAATGAGATATTCTAAATACATTCTCATAATAATAATATGGCAGCATTTCTGACATTGTTCCAGGTCGCTATCTTGAATGAAAACACTTTCTTTGAGTTTATTATGATTAAATCCAAACAGTGCACAAAACATGCGGTGCCTATTGTACAGGTGTAAGGTATGTACGTACAGCAGGATATAAAGTAGCACTATTACCATGTTACAACACACATAGGGATTGTGAAGTAAAGATGCTAGACTGTTCTGTTATGGTAAATGAAATCAATATTTTCACGGTGTAGTATACTTATGTACGTGGGTTACCAAGTTATAATGTACGTAACAACATGACAAAGACATTTCGCAAATATGCTGCAGCTTCATGGTATAACAACAAATCTCATATTCGCATATATTACCTACAAGTACATGCTACGCATATGTAATGTTTATATTTCATACGTATAAAACATGTTTGATAGGTATTCAAATACTACGTATATTTTCCATACAGTTCTGTGTTATACGTTCGTCCTGATATATTTGTTTCTCAGTGTAACTCCAAACGTCACCTCCATCTTTGTCACTTAATACAAAAGTTAAAAGCATTGAATAACTAAATTTCAGCTTTACCCAAAGTTCTGTTCTTGTACTGTCAGTTTTCTTCTAGAAAGGTTATCAATACTAGATGCTCATTGGTTATATTTCAGGTGTATTTTGAATCTTAAATGTTCATTGGTTAATTTGTCAATGTGACTATTTAGAGTGGAAATATCAAGGTAAGTAATTGTTTCAGTGACACAAAAGAATATGAAATTTAATCACATCTACTTTTAACAGGAAAAAATAAGTCAGTATTTGAATAAGCGAGAAGTAAATCGATTGTTACGAAAGTAACCATAATCCCTAAAATGTTACAAGAATTTTACGGATACCAATACTTCTCTGTGACTGACTGGTTAATTACGTCCTGTTCTGACAAAATGAGGCTTGCCTTAATTTGCCAATACAGACAGCATCCCTAAGGATGCTTTGAAGGTAAGCCTTTTCTTCTCGATGAGCTTACTGCAATGATGTCCTTTCATACACCAGTGTAGTTAAGCTTCTCTTCGAGCCAGGTTTTATTGTCTTGAGCTTCACTCCGGGTTCCTCATAATCAGTAAATTCTGCTAATCTTCTGTAAATATTTGGCAGCTACTGCCTGCCTGGAAGCAACTTTCAATTGATATGAAACCAAGTTTGAGTGAAACAAGGATTTTAGGATTTTGTTACTAAGTCTAGGTATAATGTCATGTACCCTCGAAAGTTGAATTTTTATTCTTCTGTAAGAGATATGCAATGCCTTTAAGTTTCTCTTGAACTGTAGTGCAATATTGGAGCATTATATACGCTGTGTAACATTTGGTAGTAGAATGGAACATATTAAGATACTATTTGTATTCCAGGAGGTTCAGCACTTCTGACCATGTAATCAAGAGGCACTGTGTTGGACTACCAGTTAGGGCACATAGAATATAGTGTTTTGGTATTCATTTTAAATTGAAAGCTCTGTCCTTAGAAAACTATCTCTATCCAATGAGAGGTAATGGAAAACCGCGTTTCGTTCATCTAGAGCGCGAATTTTCAGGTCATAGACCGAGCACAACACCACTCATTGTCATCATGGAATTTTAGTTTTTCGGTCGACAACACTGCTTTGCATATAGATGTATCATGTAACATAGTGCCAGAGACTTCGTATAAAATTGTGTGACCTGCAACCTTTTCGAGTACACATTCTATTCCTTTAATCACGAACATCCAGGAGAGAGTGTGGTACTTTAAACATATCAGTCCAACATGAGGAAGTGATTTGACCGCCGAGACCCATCTTATGTGTCAGATCTGTCACAACAGTGTCATAAGTCGTACATGGTTGCCAACTAAACGTAAAACTATTTTTAAGTCATCTGTCTCCACTTATGTCAAAGTTTGCAACACTTAACATCACAGATAGGGCGTGTTCAACTATTAATACAGGTATTTATTCTAAATACTTACAAATCCAACGTAACGTTATTCGAAAAAAATATTTAAGCTTGAGTTGGCAATGTTGTCAGCCTTGTGACAGTGCTGAAGTCATACATGATTTTCTTGTGATTTTTTTCTCAGTATCTCAATTTTATTCCAGCATTGAAATGTGCATATAATTGTGACGTACTAGTAGAAAAGAGTTACAGTTAATAACTTTTACAACAGACTTAATGCTGTTATTATTGCAGTGTTGGTATTGTTGCAATGTTCATCACAAACGAGCAATTAACAGATGCTGTGAATAAATCTCCTAATGTGTTACAAGCAAGTCTGAGAGATGTGTCTACATTTCTTACGAACACTGATCATCAACTTAGCTACCTGATTACTCACTCCATGGATAAAACACTAAAGGAAATATTCACTGATTTGGATGGTAAGTTTATGATTATTAAGAAATATCACAATTTGATTGAAAGTATGTGGTAATATTTGTCTGTAATTCAAGTTATTTTTAAGGAGAAACTGAAGGTACGGGAGTAGAATTTGGAATTAGAAAAAAATTCGCGAAGGGTTTGTAGGATATGTCGACTAGAATCTTGGACGTTGCTACCTATGATCCTATCCATTCCAGGAAAATGGCAACTGAACATGTGAAAGAACTCGCTTTATAAATAGCAGAACAAGTCAGCGAAGATTCCATTAAAGTTGAAGAAACAATAGTGAAGACAGGCCATGACACTTTCCAGAAAGTATGACTGACTTATAGCGACGGCCTTAAGTTCTGGCGGTTGTTGTCTAGAGAATCGAAGCATAATTTTCGAAAACTTGCGTTGTATTTGATAAAATATTTCATATTTACCTGACTTGTATGAATCAACATTTTATACAATGAAAAGGATGAAAAAAAAGAAACCGATTAACAGGTGACTATTTCATTAACTGTTTGAGGATATAATTAAATAACATAACTGGAAGTATCAAGTATCTGGAAGTAAATAACATAACTTATATAAGAAAACATTGAATTTCATGCCTTTTATAAAATGCTGCAATAAACTACCTTACTTTCGGCATTGTTCATTATTAAAGCTGTTGTAATTTTCATGCTTGGGTTAATAATTTAGTGGTAAAAAGGAGAAAGTAAAAATTAGTTCTAAAACGCCGAAAGGTTAGCCACTACTGCACTATACAATACACACTCCAGTATAAATTAATGCAGTTGGTAGTCTCGCTAATAATTCACTGATGGAGTAACCACCCGACAAGATAAGAAAGAGACTTCCGTTGGATTTACATTCACTTCAGATGTCAGTTCTTCCTTGCTATTGTACATGTCTCTTCACTTGCACACAAACTCATGTTTTTTTTGTAAATAAATATTGATACGCTGTGCCTGAAATCTAAAAAATGAAGAAAAATATTTAAATTTCTGGGAAATACTCCACTTAGCCTCTAAAAATAGCCAACAAAGTCTTCTCTATGGATATTATTGTAGAAGGGGAGAGATATACGACACCCCTATAGTACTCCACAAATGTTCGGACATAGTAGATCGCCTGTACACTTTAACCTTACTTCTGTTCTTCACAGAAGGTTGGTGACAATGATTGCTATCCATTAGTATTGGACTTTGGACTGGTGTTTAGTTGGACTTTGGGCTGGTTTTTAGTTCGACTTTATGCATTGTCTTCATGGCTATCAATACTGCTAGTTTTATTACGTTTCAAGAGAGCTTCTCTCTCGTTTCCAGGTATAGTTTGTAAATTCTTCAGCTGTCTGTTGCGGGAATCGAATTTGAAAACTAGTGATTTGTGATGCCCTCATAGTGTAGTGGTTAAAGTGACGGAATATTAATCACAACGTTCCAGGTTTGAATCCCGCCGCAGACAGCTGTAGATTTTACAAACTATATATGAAGACGGGAGAAGAAGAGTTCTCTCTTAACCTTGAAAATAGATAAGTTTTACCAAGTACTTCTGTTATTTTTAGTACTAACTACAAGAAAAGTACAGCTTCATTATTTACAATATCAGAAAGCATTATCTCTTTCATTTCAATTTTAATTTAGAATTTATGGACTGACTTTATTTAGCCTGGTAACGATGAGGAAAACTTCGGAAACTGGAGAGGGAGCTACCTGCCTCCCCAGTGCCTACGTGACTATACCACGAAGACTGGGTCTTTAATTTCAAATTCAGATAAGTATATTCATAAATACATGTATGTACATTAAAAAATAAAGAACAAAGTGATATATCGATCCAGCGGGATTATAAATAAAGAGCTTCTAATTGCTCTTCGGGGATCAGGAAAAGAATAATTGCATTGTTCCAAAATCAAAAAAGAAAAAAAGATCCTACAAAGTTCCCATATGACAAATTGTTCTGAGGGTTACACACAGAAAAATAAACTGGCTTCGGTCAATATATTCATTCTTTGTGAAATAAAAACAATGGCGGAAGGACGCATAGGAAATTATGTTCCGCCCTTTGTAAATTAAGCTTCCTAGTTTCAGAAAGAGTAGGCCATAGACGAGAGAGGTTGCAGTTATAAATATAATCATAAGCAGAAAGGAAACTCAGTCTTTCTATAAGCACGATGCTAATTCTATTTGTCTTTTGATTCACCATCTGCAGTCTCGGTGGCTCACGCACTGTCTTACACGCGTACTGACTCACGCACACGCATTTTACCTCATTCTCCTCTCTGTCTTCTCTCTCTCTCTCCTATTCTTCTCTCTCTTTCTCCTCACTTTCTCTCATATCTCTCTCGCTCACTCTTTGTATCTCCATTCTGTGTACTCTTTTGATGTTCCAAGCAAGCAACAAACTTCCTGGCTTTCGAAGCGTTGCCGTGGCAACTGATGGATGGATTCTCGTCAAACAAGTGAAAATCTCATTTAACAGGCGATGAATTTTAATATCCTGATAGCTAGAGGGCACGCATTCAAATTCCCATCATTATGTACTCTGTTCTAATGAAGAATATTAGAAGAGAGGTTTCGCATTAATAACTACAACACACAAAAATTATTTGTTCAGGAATCCTTTTGTAATTGATGTTATGAAATTCTACTGTGCGTTGAGAATAAAAGGAGAATTCTAAACAAATATTTTGTTTGTTTTTGTGATTTAGAGACAAATCAACCGCTCATTAGAATCCACTTAAATATTAATTGATCAATTGAGAAGTATATTCCGGTAGAGAAAAAGAATTACATGGTCTGTCAATTAAATAACGAGCCCATTAGTGCTTTGCGTTTACAAATGACGTAAGAAGAACAAATAGTGACGTAAGAGTTGTATTTCTACATTATTACTCTATCACACTTAAGCTTTTTTGTTTGTAAGCTTGTAATTCATTGCTTGTTAGAATAAAAAGGAAAGAGAAACTAATGTAAACCTTCCTAAAGCTGTTAATAATGTTCTGTACACTCACATGCATACAAAATGGCCGATGTGTTAACTTTCTAATTTGTAGAAAACAACATTACTAAACTAGGGTACAGATTTCAAATAAACGTTTCATATTTTCTTCTTGTAAAGTATTTTAACCATGAATTTAACGGTGATTATTATTTTCGTTTTATTTTCACAAAATTTTCAACTTTAATTTCCCATGTTGTTTTCTGGAATGCTATCAGCAAAGAGAATGGGGCAGATATTGGCTATCTACACAAATCACAGTCATTTACAGATTTAAATAGAATCTACAAAATGTAAATTTAGGAGCTGTCCCACTTTAGAGCAATGTCGTAATCAGCTTTGCTTCCTCTTCTTTATTATCTCCGTTATTGATCTTTTCTCTTCCACTTTTTCTCCAGTGTTTTCTCATTACTAACCTTCTGTACCTGCAAATCTTTTTCATTCTCTTCCAATTTCATGTTTCGAAAGCATTCCATATTATTTGATCTTCCCTTTGTTGAATCCACATTTCCGTACAATACAATACCTCACAAAAATAATTTAATCACTCTTTCTTATCTCAGCTCTTTGTTCCTTCCTTCAGAGAAAAAATTTTCTTCTCGCATTACCATTCTTGGCTTTATTTCTTTTTAACATTTCTTAATTTTAGCTGTAGCGTCCTTTATTAAAAATTGTCATTCCTTTAATTCTATTTTCGTTTGTTCCTCATTGTGCGTAGTGTTGCACACGAGACGATATTTAGGCTGTATCGTCTCGAAAAGATGTATATTTTACATTACGAGAGCTCTGTTTTGTCTCATTTTCTATAGCCGTTTCTCTGTCTAGTCTAGTCTCGTGGCAACACTAATTACACTTTATCATAGATTCCTCCTAGATCTAACAACATGTCACGAACTTATGTAAGACCCATTTTCTGCAAGAAGAGCAATATAGTCTACAAATTAGGTTTATAGTGTGACTTGTATGAAACTGAGATGTCCTCACAATTTATTAAAATGCAATGAAAAATACAAACGTGGTCACAAGACTACTTGCTTGTATCATCAGATGCAAAAAAAGGTGCGATCAGGTGGCTAAAGCAAACAAAATTTATAATTAATGTGGCCTTTGAAATGAGTGTGCTTGATGGAAAGACAATTGAACAGGAATAGTGTTCCCAATGAGTCTGTTCGGAATGGAATGCGTTCGTCAATTTTTCTACCAATGGAACCTGTTTCTTATAAACAGGTTCCATTGGTTAGGAGTTATTGTAAACAAAATTCGAAAATAAATGGTTTAAAAGTGTTTTAATGTCTTGAAAAATTAAGTTCACAAAAGAAGTTCAAAACTCACCTTTAGAAAAACATAAACTGCCTAAAGTGTTGTACACGTTACATACGCTTCTGGAACACAAAACTAGAAAGATTTTGAGCAAATATGTATGCACTACGAAGTAAATATCAATTAGAATAAAAGGACTGGAACAAGAACAGAGCCTTGTGGGATCTCAGGTGTAAAATAAATGTATTTCATAGTCTAGTTAGTACATCGAAAGCTATATGTACATATAATCAATTTTCACGTGAACTTTCTTAATTTCACACGATTTTTATACAATATTTACACAAAATATATATTTATTTTATGTCTCAAGAAATACGTGGCTAAATGTGATTTCAACATCTATATCCCAATCGTAAGTACTCATAGTGTAAGGTATCTATTCGTTGTGGTAATAGCACATGGAGAGCTCTGCATGACTTCCTGGTTTATATATGCAACTGGTTCAGTGTAGGATCTAATAAAATGACCTTAAGATTGCTACCTAATATTTTAATATATAGTGTACAGCTACTAGGTATGACTGGGAGGGGGTGGAAGGGGCTCTGGAACTCTATTCCACTCCGTTTCGCGATATATAAATAAAAAA
>JAGDQP010018213.1:0-37010 GCA_022664845.1 Lepisma saccharinum
CCAATGAGGGAGCAGGTAGATTATTGAGCATGTATTTATATGTGTGTGATTTCTTGTACAGACTCAGTGTATGTCTGAAGAGGATCTTTGCTAGAAGGTCGAAACGTTACGTGTAATTTATTTTTTACGAATAATATAGTCTTGTTCAGCAGTTTCAGTGTTTTTTATCTTAATTGCAAGACGTGCAACTATGTTTTGTTGTCAGAAATGAAGTTTGAAAATTGAAACAGCACCTGTTTGTTTGTCCAAACTTGATTTTTAAGCTACAGCTGTTTTTGAAATCGAAGACAAGTTTCACTTCTCTCGCAGTTCTTTTCTAAGAAAGCAAAACAAAGCATTTTATTTTAATTTAGCCAGATGAAATACACATTTTAGTGATAGTATGTAGATAAAATAATCCTTTTTACCAGAGGGCCTGTAAGACAAACTGGGGGGGACTCGGAGGGAAGTATCGGCAATTCCTTATATTCTTAGAATCTGTGTGCACCACGATGGCGTGCACCGAAATGACCCAAATCTAGTTTCACCTAGAGATAAATAAATGTACAAACTCAGGACAATTTGAGGAGGAATCACGAATCAATGTATCCAATTGAATATTACGTGTCACGACACGAGAGGGTCATCACTTTTCATATTTTGAAGAAATTTAACTTTTAAAGCAAAATTTGAAAGTCATGGGTTCAATCTCAGCGGCCGACCATCCTCACTGAGGTTTTCCAGGGTTTTTCCTCACTCACACCAGGCAAATGCCTGGATTGCACCTTTAAATTAGGCCCTGGCCGACACCTTTCCGAATCTTTTCCCCTCCTCTATCCCGGCACGAGCTTTAGATTCCAAAAGCGATAAATAAAATTCAGTTCACCCCACACGGTCTCGGATTACTGGCCCTCCACCTTTATCATTAAGGGCCCTCCTCGCGCTCACCCCCACTTTTTTCAAAATCTAAGAGCATTATCAAAAGTTTTAAAACACAGCGCACTAATATTTACAAATTACTACGAAATACAATAGACAGCGATCTCGAGATCTTGTAGATTGATGAGTACTGCGATTTCATTTAAATAATGACGTCATTTGAAAACGTATCACTGATGAATGGACAAGCTCTCGATATCGACTGGGTTTTCAGTCTAATAACTCTACCAGCTGGTTCAGTGGTTACTAAACCCCGACACCACTCATTTTTTTTCATTTTAAACTTTACCTCTCCAACGGACTTCAACCTCGAACTCGCGACGGGGCTTCGACCTCACGACGGGAGTTCTACCTCGCGACAGGACTTCGACCTCGAGACAGGACTTCAACCTCGAACTCGCGATCTCCTCCCGACCTCATGGTTGGATGTCGAGGTCGGACCTCGCGAGGTTCAACACCTGTGCGAGTGAACGTCGATTCTTTACGGGTTTGTCAACTCAGGGTAGGTATTTTTTCTTAACTTCGCGTAAATTTTCCTTATACACTGTGTATGTGTAAAACGAAAAATGAAAACCAATTTTCTTTTATCACTTTTATATTCGTTATCGATGAACAAGTGATAAGAAAACGCTCTTTTCGTTCAATTTAGTTTTTCGTAATTGAAAAATGTAATACAAGTATAATTGCGTGAGTAACAGGTTTATTATATAGTATATACCTTGAGAAGGTATTTAAAAATATGTTCTTATCACTTGTATTTGAATTTATTTATACTGTGTTCACTTTGTAGTTTTCCAAATTTACAGTATTCTTTAGTAGATTGAATATATTTTTGTACTAGTCGCTCTGTTAATTCCAGAGAGTGTCACTCAACGAATAAAAGAAATAGACTTAAGTTTAAACTTCGCGAAAATATATTTTGGTTTGCGTCTTTCTAATTAAAAAAACAATAAATGAATTATAATCTTAATTACATTCATACTTTATCTTATTTAACTCATTTCTAATAATACCTAATATTTTGTTTTAATTTTTAAAAAACACTTTCTTAGAAAATTTTGTTTTATTTAAAAAAAAAGTGTTTTTGAACTCTAAACAAATGCACTCTTACTTTTCTAGTGATATTTGTGTTACTTGAGGAATGATGACAGCTTGGAAATTTTCAGAAGTTTTCGTGTAAAACTGAAATTCATCATATTATCTTTTTTAGACTTGGATGTATTGAAATAAGTAGCAATGGATCTTAATAATATATACAAAGACGGCAACAAAACAGTTCAACAATCCATAGAAGTAAAAGATGAGCAAAAGATTGAGATTGTAGAACATTCTATTCAGGTAAGGCTATTATTGTTCTCTACGATTTTTATTTAAACCAATCGCTTTATTCTCGTAAGTTACCTATTGAGATTGTTAATTCTCAGGCAGGTGGAATAAGCACACATGTCTTAATTATATAGGATTCTGAAAATAGTGAAATTTCTTTCACAAAACACATTTTATTATTAAACTTTTATACAACTAGCGTATCTATCTGTTGTGTAAAATTTGTTATATCTAAAGAAACCTACGTAGAATAGATTTTGAACAAAAAGTCGACGTATCTGCTTATGACATCTGACTACTGAAGTTCACCGTTGAAGCTAGAAGCAGTAACCAATTAATAATACAGAATATTTACTAATGCCGCCGCAGATTGTTCACAAATAAACACACATAAAATATATATGCTGTAACTATAGATAGTTGAGCAATTGAATGGCAAAGTGGTATAATTCACTTTGAGGACATTGTGAGACTTTTAGTAAAATTGACAGAAAAATCCGACAAAAATTACGAAGTGCTATTGTGCGTCCGTTACGTTGCTAAGGTATGGTGCCAACTCAGAAAGTAAAAAGTTTCAGGATATATCCACAGAGTGCCTGTATCTTGAGTGACGTATGACATTATTGAGGGGTTGAAAGAGAAAGTGGTGCTTGTAATTTCGAGATACTGAGATATAATGTGAAAATAAATACAGAACATCCTACAAATATTATAGATGTGTGCCTGTATAACGCGACGTTTATCTTTGAAGAAAGCTTGAATCTTTGTAGCATTTCCTTTATTTTGTAAAATAAACATTACAGGCAAGCAATTATTGACTTACAACACGTTGCCATCCATCCCCTTTTGTAACACAACCGTGTGTAGACAATAACAAGGCACAGCAGCAAATTAACGGTTTGGTGTTATAAGTCATGGAAAACAAAGTGGCAACATCAATTAAACCAGATACATGAATGAAGGGAGGCATATTCGAACATTTATGCATTCTCATCACTGTCATGTACACATCATCGTCATCTCCATGTTGGTCACTGTCCTTTAAATACAAGAAATACTGATGTCGGATGGATGATATAAATGGCAACAAGTCGATGACGTCCTTCTTCTTCAGCTTACTGATGACTCGAGATTCTTTGTAAAGTGGTTCTTGTTTACTGTTCTGGAGATATACCAGTCGTCCTTTTGTTTCGTCGTGTGATATCCAATTCAACAAAAGGCATGTCAGGATTAAGCGTTGTAGAATATTTTCGTGGGGTCAGATCTTCCGTACTGCAGCCATTGGATTTATAGTCAAGATACCAAACGATACAACTCTTTTTTTCTTTTTTTTTTGCTTGCGATTGGATGCTGCCTTCTTCAAAGTTGCCGTTTAAACAAAATCCCGTTGGGTCATGTAAACCACTGCAAGCGTTCCCAATGATCCGATACCAGCGAGATGGGATGTAAATGTTTTGTCCCTTTGCTTTCAATTCTATGGAGCCGAAGTCAGCATCAGTACATATGAATGACCGCACACCATGAAAATATGGTCGAAATATTCCACTAACAGTGCTGGGTCTTATACAACCCGGAGACAGGCAAGGACAACCTTAAAATTACGGTTTTGGCCAGTACATGCAACACTATATATTTCGCCATCAAAGTGGCATATTCCTTGACACCAAATCCTGATAATGACGTATATGTTGTATATTCCCTTCAAAGCACACACGCTAACAACTATACATGCCAACACAGTCTTTTTGTAACAAAATATCTATCTAAATTTAATATTATTCTAGGTTTACAGCGACTAAACAACTTTTTGTACGACACAATGGTTTAAGTCTAACTTACGTCACTTTGCCGTTCAAGTTCATTGTGGATTCGAATTTACGACGCTTTTTGGTCTGTAATCTCTTGGTCCCTTTTTTAAACTCCAACATACGTTACTTCGTTATCCAACAGACTGTGGTTTCAAGTTCCAGGAAATCCATTTGGTACAGGCAAAAAGTGACTTACACCACTTTGTCATCCAACGACTCTTTGAAACTAATATATAGTCACTGTACTTTTCCATCTTGAACGAACAATTCTTACGACAAAGCAGTGTAAGTTCTAGACGATTCTTTGATTCAAGATAGGCTAATATGTTTGGTTTTAATCCAACACACTGCTAACAACGATGCGGCTGTAGCATTTGGTTTGTATATTTGTGGTGCTTGTTTGTCTGGGAACACTGGCTATTATTCTTATTTAACTAGATAAATATATACACCCACTGTTGGAAATTCTTATACCGTGAGAACAATTTAAATCACCTTCACTATAATTTTTCGTTGTTTTACCTCCTCTGGATTGGAAGAATGATGAGATGGAACCTTAGAATAATTCAACAGAAGCTAAATTTCTGAATCACTTGATGTCTTTAGTAGTATCCTTCCGATGGTTCAGAATATAGAGTTCGTATCGTACCTTACGATACGTACCCGATGGTGCAACACGGTTTTAGTGAATGTCTATGCTCCAGCTGAGTAGGCTAATATTAACAATAAAGATACATTTTACGACGAGCTAAAAAGGATGTTTGTCCGATTACCGAAATATAATACGAAAATTGCGTTGGATGATTTCAATGCTAAAGTAGCGAGGGAGGAAATTTATAGACCTAGTATAGGCAAATAGAACCTTAACGAAAAGACCAACAACAATGGAGAAAGACTCATAACTTTCGCGATCTCGAAAACCCTACTAGTAAAGAGCACATACTTTCACCACAAAAACATACACAAATACATATGGGTATCTCTGGATGGAAAATCACAACCAGATCGATCACCTATTAGTAGATAGATGGAGACACACCAACGTAATGGACGTTACGTTTTACAGAGGAGCTGAAGGTGATACCGACCATTAGTTAGCAATCCTAAAAGTAAGGGGAAAGTTATGTATCGCGAACAGAGAAGGTAAAGAACCAAACAACTTAAATTCGAAGTTAGATTATTAGATTATCTAAGCGTAAAGGCAGGCTACCAATTCTAAATCTCAAATAGATTCGAAATCTTAGCCGACTCGAGTAATAATAATAAAGCTGATATTGATAGTGAAATTGGTGTAAGATTTGGGAGGCAATTCGTGATACACTGAAGTGTGCAGCGAAGAAACGCGTAGATGAGAAGAAACAGCAGAAAAACAAACCTTGGTTTGATAAAGAATGCCTTGAGCTTCATGAGAAACAGCGACAAGCAGGGCAACGTTGGCTAATAAAAGCGAAACAAATATCAATCACTACAGTAACGCAAAACGAAACGTCACACGCGGATTCACAAACAAAAAGAGAAAAATCTGTTGCAGGAGATAGAGAGAAACGGGAAGACAAATAACATACGAGATCTATACATATCGTTAAAAAAAGGTCACCAGCCGAGGTTAGGAATGATTAGAGATGAACGTGGAGATCTTCAGGCGGATCCGACTAAAATTATCGATGTGTGGAAAAGTTATTTCAACAACCTTCTTAATGTACACAACGGAGAACAAAGGAATTTAAAATCTACACCGCAGAACCATGGATACCCGAACCTAGCGAGATCGAGGTCGAAATGTCGATAAAGAAATAGAAAATTTTCAAATTACCAGGAATAGACAATATTCCAGCGGAACTATTTAAAGCGGTAGGAACGGTACTAATTAAGAAACTGCATAAATTGATAAGTGCTATATTGACATAGGAGGAATTTCCAAGGGAATGGAAAATTTCGATAACAGTTCCGGTTTGTAAAAAAGGCGATAAATCGGACTGTAATAATTACCGCGGAATTTCGTTTCTCTCCAACATGTTACAAAGTATTGAGTAACTCGCGTAAGCGTATACGTAGATGAAATAATTGGAGATCACCTATGTGGATTTAGAAGAAATAGATCCACGTTGGACCAGATTTTCGCCTTGAGACAAATCTTAGAGAAGAAATGGGAAACTGTTCACCAGCTATTCATTGATTTTAAGAAAGTTAATTATTCTATCAATAGGGAAAAGCTGTATACTATCTTGGTACATTTTGGAATTCCGAAAATAAATGGTTCAACTAGTAACGATGTGTCTCAGAGACTCTACAAGTAGAGTATGGATAGGTAATACTATGTCAGATAGTTTCAAGATTCGCAACAGATTAAAACAAGGCGATGCCTTTTCACCACTACTGTTTAACTTTGCTTTAGAATATGCGATTTTAACAATAAAACAGGGTATAAAGGAATTAACATTGAAGGACTTTAACCAACTGTTCGTGTTCGCGGATGATGTAGATTTAATAGGGGACGATATAGATTCACTACAAAGTAACACCGATGTCTTAGTAGAAGCGTCCGATGAGACTGAGCAACAAATGTTATTTATTTGTTAGGGTGCGTCGATTAAACATTTTTCTTTTTCTAAATCGAGCAATGTGTGCTGATCATTTTATACAAATTGTGTCAATATCGCGTATCAAAAGTTTCCCATCGATTGGATGTGTTAATCAGTTAGCGTCGTGCATCATAATGTTCGAAAGAGAAAAAAATGGTATTATTCAAGAAAATATTTTGAGTCTCCATACTTGTGCTTTGGCGATAAATCGTAAGTTATTTTCTCAGATATGAACAGATAGAAATACTACGAAAATCGCTGAATCGGTTTTCACATAGCTGGATATTGAGGGTCGGTATATAACCGTCAGTAATAGGCGAAATACCTTATTCCTCAACCTGTGAGTACATTAGTAACACGAATCATTTACAAAGATCAGTATATCTTGTAAATGTTAAATTCGTCCGACGTTCTTTTCTTCGTAATAAACAGCATAGAAACTCCATTATATCTTCGTATTTGAGTAACAAAGTTCGAATTGTCAAAATTATCGCAGTGTGCACTGTCACTCAGTACTTCATACGGATCAGTGTATGTTGAAATTATAATGATCTTCGCTTAATTTTTGTATAAAAGTTAAAAATGACATACATGTATTTCTGAAATTCCCCAGACCTTCTTTCACTAAAAGGTGGCTTCAAATCAAGCTATGCTTACCGAACCTTCCCAGTTTTCATGAGAAAGATATTTACGCTCAAATCTTTGGTATACTGATTTTGTTAGAATACCCATGCTTTGACGACAAATCGGTAATAAATCTATCAAGTATGAAGATAAAAATACAAATATTGGTAGACAAGTTTATACTTAGGTGAATTTTGAAACTCGTAAATTAACCGTTGAAAGTAGGAATACTGCCTCACTCCTTAGCCCTTGTTCTTTGAGTACATCGGTTTCACTTATATGCTCGAAATTTTATAGGTTGCCTTCGTGTAAAATGTTCACTATTGCGCTTTCAAAATTTTAACAAGCAGTAAAAAACGGTGTCTACCCTCTTCTCCAAACTCCATTTCTCTCACTAACTTAAGAATAATTTCTACAGCCTACGTATAGTAGTAAAAGCTGGAAATACATTCCTTTGCTATAGACTCTATCTGATGAACCCGTAAAGGGCTTATAGAGTTGAATGTTTTGTCTAAAGTATCTCAGTTTGCTCGCAAGCCGTACAAGTATTCAAAAATTAGTCACCTCTCTTCGGCTTCAATGCATTGACAGGAAACACCATAGCCCCACAAAGCTAGGGAGGGTCGATCGGAACAGCGCTGGAGGACTACGAAAATGTACGAATCAATTACCTTCTAACCGGTTCCAGTAGCTTCAGAAGATCCATTAAACATAGTTTAGCTGATAAACGAACCAGAACTATTTTCCATGTATGAGGAGGAGTTTGGGAAAATATTAGGAAGATTTGGCGAACAACACCAAATTTGACATCTAATAACAACTCCCGGGGATGTAAAAGTCTGTGTGGTATCGAAGGATCTGTCCGCAAACTTGCTAGATCTCTCCGAGAAAGATTCCGTATACATCATGGACCGGAAAAGCTCATCATGTCTGGAAACAAATTCCGTTTTCTAGATCTATACATGTATATGACAAATATAGTGCTATCATCAACTCAGGTATCAAAAAGAGCGCTTTGTAAGTAGCTATGGTTTCTGGCTCCGACTTAGATATGAAGAATCTTGAATGATAGAGAACACTGAATAGCGGGGCATTTTCTTCTCAGATGCGAGAGTTGGTCGTGCCAGGAAACATCAGACTCTTTGCAAACTCATATACGGAAATGATCGATTGGTCGCCTTGCAATCGAACTGAACTACCCCAAATGAAACACTTAACTCCGAAAACCTTTTAAGAGTTCACAAATATACGTGCACTATCCAATAGAGGTGTGAAAGTAGATATTTCCAGCTATTCCTGGCATACACAGAAGGTAGAGGAGATTTTGGAGTTAGAGTAACGGTGTCTGTGCTATGTGGATATGTTAGGAACTTCTTTTACTGGTTATGTTAAGATCTCGTGTGCAATAGCAAGCGAGGGCAAGCTGCAAACCTAAACATAAACATTCCAACAAAGTTTTTGTACCAAAAATATCTGCCTAAATAGGAAATTAAGAACAAAAAAATGCCTATTTTCAGCGATTATTTTCCGATTTTCAAAATTGAACTATGTGTAAACCTGTTATTGAACATTACATTTTCATTTGTTCATAGCAACATATATACGAGAGATCTGTTTCCAAATCAAATCTTGCATGGCACTGAAAATATGATTAACATAATTCGAAAAGTTGTCAATTTTTATTTTTAAAAAATGAATGAGAACAACTGAAGCGCACGTCCTTACGATTTAATACTTTTTAATCGTAATATGGATGCACATTTTTTTTTTTTAGAAATGTGTATTATTACTACCCCTTACCGGATTTTGAAATTTCGATTTTCGATTAACTTCATTATTTCATTTACTCTAACAAATGTTAGTATTTGTAATGCAGTCATTTAACTATAGACATGAAATATGGTTGTTACAGTTTTCATATTTTTCTACAAATCACAAGCAATGGTTGAAAGCATAATTACAAGCTCTCGATTATATTTACGTCATTCTGATGAATATTATTGACATAAATGTATAGATATATTTAGCAACTTTTTATAAAGTTTTAATTATTTCTCAATAGGCTTACCTCGCATTATTATATATTTGGTATTTCTTTGTCAATGCAAATAAACTAGGCAAATGCCGGCATGGTTACTTCAGCTTAGGGCGCTAGCCTGACGCTTAGATGCCAAAACCATAAATAATTTCAATCAAACAAGACACATTACGAGTGAAACGTTCTCCAGTTCACTGGTGAAAATATTGAATAAGACGATTTTCTATGTTTAAATAAAATGACTTCTTTCTATTAGGCCAGATATTGGAAAGTCAAATATTTATTTTATGCATAAAATTTGTTATCAAAACATTTTAAAGAATAAACCGAGCTTCCTTTTGAAAGAACGAAAATTTAAAGCAAATTTCCAACTTTGCTAATCAAGTAGCGAAACATTTTATCATTTAATATCCATGCAGTTGAAACTAGCTGACTTCCAATAATAATAATCTTCAAAAAAACTGGTAATATTTCTCATTCTAAATAAGGCGATATTGAATTTGAAGTCAATTTGAACTGCACTTTGAAATATTTTTGGCTTACACATTGACAAACGAGCTCGATAAAAATGATATAGTCTTATATGTGTATACTAAAATATTAATCAAATATGAATTATGAAAGAAATATTTTTTACAACTATAGCAAAACTTTACGGTTGTAAACAGTATGTTTTCTTTATTAGTGTTATAGCAAGGTCTTTAGTTCTGAGAATGCCAATATATGCGAAGATTCAACGAAAGGACATTTTTATCAAATGTCAGATCAGGTACTGACTAGAGGCTCAGATTTATATTTGTTTTCATCTGATAAAGAAGATAGAAGAACTTCATTATTTAAATACGAAGAAGTTGATAATGTTAATCGTATAAAGGAAGAACTTATCGAGGAAAGGGGCAGCTTTATAGTTCCAGTATATTCTGATAATTACGAGAATTTTGAAGACACTATGGACAAATGTTCTTTACATAATATTTCTGAACTTACAGAAGTTAAACCACATGCACTGTTCTTTGAAGAATCGAGAGCGGATGTTTCTTGTGAAATTTGTGATAATACTAAAGCTGAAAGTAATGAAATGGAAGCAGTTAGTTTATCTCCTAATGAAGCTGAAAAATCCAATCAACAGCCGTCAACAGGAAGTGAAGTAAAAGTGAAATTCAATACAAGACATCGAAAAACAATTTTTTCACATCAGAACGAGGGATTCATAAGCTCTTCAAGAAGGAAGCAGACGGCAACAAATTCTTCTTCGAATTCATTTTCTAGTTTGGGAATTGAAACGAAATCTAACTCTATTACCGAGCTTTATCAATGCCAATTATGCAAAAAGCAATTTTTAACTCACTCTAAATTGAAAAAGCACATCAGAACTCACACACAGAAAAAGCCCTTTCAGTGTAAAATATGTGGATATAAATGTGCTTACAACAGTTCATTTGAAACACACATGAGAACCCATATAGGGGAAAAGCCTTATAGATGTGAAATATGTGAATGTAAATTTGCTCGTTCATCTAACTTGAAAAGGCATATGGCAACACATACAGGGGAGAAGCTTCATGAATGTGAGTTATGCGGATACAGGTGTGCTTACAGGTGTTCTTTGACAAAGCACGTGGCAACTCACACAGGAGAGAAGCCTTACAAATGTGATATATGTAGATTTAAATGTGCAGAAAAAATTCAATTGGAAAGTCATATGGCAACACATACGGGTGAGAAACCTTACGAATGTAATATATGTGGATTTAAATCTGCTCATAAAAGTTCATGGATGATCCACTTGAGCACTCACACAGGGTCACAGGCAATTCAATGTGAGTTATGCAGTTATAAATGTTCTCACAGGGGAAGGTTCACTATGCACATGAGAACTCATACAAATGAGAAGCCTTTTAAATGTAAAATATGCGAATATAAATGTTCTCAAAAAGTTAATTTTAGAAGGCACATGGCGACTCATACAGGAGAGAAGACATTCAAATGCGAGTTATGCGGACATAAGTCTGCCAGGAAGGGTTCACTGATAATCCACTTGAGAACTCATACAGGAGAAAAGCCTTACCAGTGTGAGTTATGTGGATACAGGTTTGCTCACAATAGGTTAAGAAGCCACATGAAAACTCATAGAAAGAAGAATGCTTTTTAATCTGATTTGTATTTATGTGCGGGTGCTCAAAGTTGTTAGTTGGAAAGTGCACCTGAAAACACCAAAAAAGAGAAATATATTAGCATACAAATCCACTAACAATTTACAGTGTAATCCATGCAATGCAGGTTAATATTTCCGAAAGGAAGAAATGTGTGCGTAGGTAGATAAGTTCACTGAGAAGGTAAGTGGAATTTTTTTCAAAGGGGACGTTTCTATGTTTCATAGCTAAATGAAATCATCGGATTAACTTCAACGTACGTAATAAATCAGGCAAGAAGGAGCATAATTAGTGTATATGAATAGGAAAATCAGATACATATTGGTAATACATATGGTAAATATTATTTTAGAAAGGAAATATCTTCATAGATTTGCGACGCACGGAGGACTATGTAATCCAGCTGAGTTGGCAATCGAATCACTATTGGGCTATTAACGTCTTTCTTCAAAAATCATTTTAATATGTAACTGAGCAGTAGAGCACGTGGACTTCGCTTGCATTAATAAGCATTCAAGGAGGAGAAGCCTTGTGTGATTTTTGCGAATACAATTCTACTAGAAAAACCGCTGGTAATGCACGTCAGGTGACATTCAGGGGAGAAAACTTTCAAATTGAATGTTACACGTGTACTCGAAAGTGTAATTTGAAAGTTCACATGAGGATGCATACAGAGTGAAGTATGTGGTACGATTTTCGAATCTTAAATTAATGTAGTAGTCTCTCCTCAATACCTGCTTTTAAACTATGACCAGCAATAATCTGAACAAAAGGTTAACCTTGAAGAAGTAAATTCCATTTGTTTATTTTTGCTGACTCTTACACAAGAAGATTAATAAGTCATTTGCCTTGGAGAATAATCTTGAATATAATCTAACCCGTAACGTGCCAATAAGGAGCACTGAATTATGCAGCCAATGGAACTAACCTGCACGTCAGCTTCAATGCATAATTTTGTGGTTTAGTGTATTGGTGCAATCTCAAGAAGTTTTCTCGTCAAGCCCTTTGTTTGAAGTCGGATTTTTTTATTCTAATATTAGTTTGAAAGTCGGTGTTTCACTCATGTGTTCTCGCTAGTTTCAGGAGGAGTTTGGTCTTCCACTAACGAGGACAAGGTTTGGACCAGTAGTACTATTTAATTTGTTTTCAAGTTTTAGAATTCACTTTTTTCGTAGAGTGTGAGAGAGTATCTACACTAGGACATGAATGCCTGTTTCCCAAGCTCTTCAATTTTTTTATATGTTTACAGATTGGACATTTTTGAGGATTTAGTATTGCTTTTCGTTGTTCTCCCTTCCCCACTTCTTTCATCGGTTTGGAAGCATTCTATCGCAGGTATAGATCACAGTTTCGAATTCTTCTGGGGCAAACTGTAATTGTTTGAATGTGTGTCCGTCTGTTCTACAGAACTCTCTAATGCTACATAGAGAAATGTATAGCAGATTAAATTTTCTCTCGTCCACTAAATCCTCAACAATCTTCAGTCACTAACTCAAAACCAAAATTGCCCATTTTCTAGTGAAATATTGGAGACTTACAGTTTGGACTGTTTCTTGTCTCCAGCATGTTTACCAACAATTTATTTCTACGTGTTAATACCGACTGTGTATTCTGGTGAAAGTCTGCTTGAATTTTTCAACTTCGTGGCAAAGCTTGGGTTTGGGTCACCACATGAGTTAATCTTTTATCTCAATTACCCTCAAAATTTTACTTTTACTCTGTATGGAAGTGTTCTTTTTCTGTTTGCCTAATTGACCAAAAACAAGTGACTAGTAGTCACAGAAGTATGTAGTATGGGAGTTGAATAAAAACTAATATTTACCTGTTATGTTAATTATATTTGTGCGCCAGACAAGCAGTTATGATAAAGTTGTGGCACGTCTGAGAAACAAATGTGGCAGATTAAGTGTAAGGAGACCCTATCTAGTCCATAAATATAAGTTAATAGAAACTAAATGCTAGACCATAGAATTAAATAATTGCTAGATTCCCGCAGTACTTATTTCCGTAAATGTGCAATCATTTAACCGCAGCGGCGTTTTTGAAATGTGGCAGTCCAGTGTTTGGCTATTTACTAACTGTAACGGTTGAAACATTTTAGTCGCATCAACAATTTTGGAATCGTAGACTTTTATTTTCTAGTTTGTTTCTCTTTTGACAAATGTGTTTTATCAAATTATTATAACTTTGCGATTTCAGTTATTTTAAAATAAATGAATATTTTGATTTAGTAATATTTTTTTACATCGGTATTTTCATGAATTCCTACCTTTACGTCAGATTTAGTCTCGATTAAATTATCAGTGACGTTAGACATTTGAAATAATCTGTAGGATTCATAATTGCGAACTTCAGCACATTTCCGCGAAGTATTTTTAAATTTCAAAGAAAACAAAATATAATTTTTAGAATAGAGATACTTTCAAACATCCCATATTGAGTTTTTCTCTCATGAAAGAAAATCTCTAAAATGTCTAATTCATTTATAACATGATCAATTTCAGGATTTTTGTTTTCAAAAAGATATTACTTTGTCGGTTTGAATCAATTGTGTTAAATTTTGTGTATATGAATCTTTTATTGACGAAAGATCCCTCATAGAAACTTGTTACATTTAAACAAGTTCAAATGTCCACTGCTTGAGCGCCAATAGCAGTTATTGATGGTCCCGTGAAGGCCTGAACCGAAACTGCTACGAGAAGGGAGTGTGAGAAGAATCGTTAAAGAAGAACCGCTGTTTGGTGAAGAGTACGTGCCAATAAAACCAAACCAACAGGCCACGTAGTGGTCCGTCGTGCTTCCCAAAGGTAGATCTGCAACGCTGCTGAAGGTCGACGAAGAGACCAATCGTTAAGAGAACAAACATCCCCGCTAAGAGAATGATTCTCTCTATGACCTCTCGAATGAGAGGTAAGCACCCAAATGGATGTCCTCTTAATGAGAGAGGACAGTGGCTCTGTGGGGATTTATTTGCAAGAGACCTTCTTGTACCGAAGGAGAACTCTGACAGTCCTGTCCCCTGGTTCAGCGATCTCCGTTGAAGAGACTACCAAACCCAATTATTCACCTCTTAAAGTGAGAGACTAAATATATGGGGGAACCTCTCAGTAGGAGGGGGTTCATCTATTCCAAAAGACCAACTATTAGTTGTTGGAGCATAATTTATTTAGTGCTTGGCTTACGATGTTCTAGTTTGCACGATCACCTCGGTCAGTATATCTAGACATGTACATTAACTTTTTACAAGTATTCATTTCTCACTCGTAATTACTTACTAAACAAATATTAATTATAAGAAATATAATTAAGTCCTCCTTTCTTAATATAGATGAAGCTTCCATCAAAACATTATTTAAAAATATATTAACACAGAAACTAATTAGTGTCACTTGCAACGTCGCCATCTCTGAAACTGTACAACAAATACTGTGTACTACAACTGTGCAATACAGGCCGTTGCAACATTTTCTTTCGATTTTCACTTTGTTGTAAAAATGTAATGCGTAAGTATCTACACACAGTCTGATAATCAAAGAGTTCATGTCCTGTTGTTATTTACTTAGATATAGACCTGAAGCTAATGCCATACATCCCAGCGGACTATAATGAACTTTATGATGAATTGTTGACATGGCCCACAAAGAAAAAGAAGCAATCGTAAGGAAGACACCAAGCTTTGTGCTAGGAATTCGTGTCAAGAGCTCATTGTAATTTAGACCGCTCACAAAAAAATCACACTAGAATTCTAGTTTCATGTATAAAAAACCTCTTTGTGTTTACTGAGCTTATCCCCATGTCATATTAATTAGCTGTAACTGTATATATATATATATATATATATATATATATATATATATATATGTGTGTGTGTGTGTGTGTGTGTGTGTGTGTTATGTTGGATAGGTTATATATATATAAATAAATCACAGCCATATTCAATCCACTAGTGGATGAGGCCTCTCCCCGAAGGGAGGAGTTGGTCTACTACTCCCACGCTGACCAGGCGGGTTGGGAGAGGAGAGCCGAAGCTCTCACTGTGATCGCCACTGTATTTTATTCACAGCGGCTCCCCAATTGTCCTCACGATGCTGGGTCAACACCGAAATATTTGAGCCCCCATCGGGAATCGAACCCGGGACCGCTCGCATTAAAGTCAAGCGCGCTACCGACTAGGCTACGTAGGAGCTCATATATATATATATATATAAATATATATATATATATATATATATATATATAACCTATCCAAGATAACACATATACTCAAAAATAGTTCACTGCCTTTTCAATACAAATATATCCTTATTTCCTTTTAACACACTTTCAAAAATTGCAACTGTTATACATATCTGGCAAACACTGCAATATCCACAGCCTTAAAATGTTAGCCAGCTTAAATCTCTTGGACATTGTTAATTTTCTCAAAAACATATACCACACCTGTCAACACAGCAATATTTCTTACACGACATTTTACGTAAAGTTGCAAAATGGAAATGAACTGAACAATATCAGTAAATGAAAATTACACATTTCCTAGTAATAAAATACCTATATTCAGTACGAAATTAATGTTATCACGTATACTATTCCCTATGGTCAACTATGTGATCGTACGGAACAGGATAAGCTACTCACTGTAGCGCGTGCATCTGCAACACTGACTTCAAGCGAGGCTAACTATTTCGATTTTGAAAAAGATGCTTTGGTTTTATTATTTAGTATATGGAAATTTCTATACGGACTGTTCTTGTTTACTGTTTCAACACCTGCCAGTCTTATTTTTAGAGAAGATAATGCCGTACTAGCTTAGGCCTGCCCAAGCCTAGTCAGATGGGCACTATTCCTTTTGGAACACAATTACAAAATAATATACCGTAAACAAGTTCAAATCGCAGACTATTTGTCCAGAAGGGATCATGGATAAAATCAATATTATATATTCTTAATATAAATACAGATTATCCTTTTGTAACGGAATTAAAAAATGAAATTCTAACGAATGAGGTACTGAGATTGCACTCGAAGCTGCTGGCCCACTCATTTCTCAAAGACATAACAATCGGAAGAATATCGATAATATTTGAAGGGAAGAGCTGAAATAACGGGATAAGGAACGCTTGTTAGTGGGAACTAAATGACTGATTCCACCAAATCGTGGTTAAGTATTAATAAAGGAGTGACAAACATCATTTCAGACCAACTAGATTAATAGCAACCTCAAGATCTCAATACTAATGGCCTCAGATGGAAATGCAAATTAAAGCTTATTTACAGCACTGTTTACCTTCATCAGGAACAGCAAAAAGAAGTGCCCAAGCAATATGTTATGCCAGGCATTAGAAATACTACTCCTTTTCAAAGATTATATATTGATTATTTTGATTTCGCAGTTAAAATATATTTGCTTTCTGTTGATAGTTATTCCAAATGGATACAAATTATGCATGTACATAGTACATTTGCATAAGAGACAATAAACAAACTACTGTACATATCATCTTTAATTATGTTGGTGTTCCGCCCATTATTGTACCAGATAATGGACCACCGTTTAGATCATTGGAGTTCTAAAAATGGTATCAAACACATTAACTTCATTCACTCACCACCGTAGCACTCCAAGAGTAATGGAACTGCGGACAGGTCAGTGCAAGATATCAAGTAATTTTCGAGAACTAAGTTACAAAATAGTCCGTAGACGGATTAGGAACGGACAATAAGGTATCTTCAAAGTGATTTTCGAATTGCACAGACTCCACTGTTGCGAAATCAATCCCCAGCTGAACTAGTTTTCGCATATAAACTAAACACTAGGTTCAACCAAAGATACAGAGAATTTAAAAGATCTCATGAAATAAATGATAAGCAATATTTTCATCAGGCAGAACTTCCATGCGTAGGTATTTGGATAGTGATAAAAGTGTGCCCAATTAATCTCCCAACTTTGTGAAAACACAAATTATGCAACATATGGGTTCTAGTACAGTAGAATAAAATTACTGACAGATGCTTAAGAAGAGTGCATCGAGATCAAATCATAATTCTTCATGCAGCAGCAGATAAAGGTAAGCACAACGCAGAAATATCTGATAATTTTTGGTGGTCTACGAATTACAAGTATCAGAAGCAAGTAGCAGAGGTCCAACCACTTAGTCAATGAGATCACGAATACCTCCTCGTCCTTTCCCTGTGAAGGCTATTAAAGAGTAGGAACACCAATATAATTTTTATGGCTTTTAGGCATATTAGGCTCAGGCCGCACCCCAAAAGAAGAAGAAGATATAAGTTGAGGTTCAGATACTACTTATTAATGACAAGGAGTAACCTACTAAATCTAAATTTGAATGATATTTGATATTGTACGTAATGTATTGTGAATATTTGAATTTATATTTTAATTGTAACTTCAAAATTTAATCAGAGAAGATTAAATTAGTTCATGTAGATTTTATGTAAATTTGTTTACGTTCAATTTATGTCTTGTTACATAAAGTTAGATTGGAAAATCAAGACTTGTTTTTCATTATTTTATGGGGGCAGTGAAGTTGATAGGTTTGGAAAATGAAACCACCACATTATTAGAAAACCTTGACTTTTTGCAGTTTAGCGAGATTCTGCGAGAAATGCAGACAATTCTCAACTTTTTTCAGTATCTTCTTTTGTATTATTTTACTACATATTATGATCGTTCATGATGGTGTTGAGTTCAAATCTCGTATATAATGGTTCCTGACATTAATGTTAAAGTTCTTGGAACATATGTAGAATTATTCAAGTAATTCTAGAATATGAAGCTTATGGTGGACATCAAGTTCTATGGATGAAATATTATATATGAGCCGGGTTTCCAAGGTAAACAAACTTTGAATTGTAAAATGACATACAGCTATCAGATGTGAATATGAATGAGGTTATTTATATTGAAGGAATATATGAAAGAATTACTATGAATTGGATAAGATCAGATTGAATTTCAGTAGATGTTCATAGCTTGGCAATTGCTGTAGCTGAGCAACGCTTAAGTATTTGTCTCGGCTAGATAATGCATTTCCATAAGAACCCAATCTTTCATATGCACACGTTAGATAGATGTGTCAACAACTCGAATATATGATAGATTTCTATAATAATTATGAGTTAATTGATAGTGAAGTCCGTTATTACCTACATTTGTTTGTTTAGAGGATAGAGTTTATCTGATCTGGGATTTGCCGAAGGTAAATAATTTGTAATTCTGTCATTGCAGGTGATTCAGCATGGCGCTAACCCTTCATGAGCGGATCGAGATTATGCTGATGAGTGGTGGTTCTACTACCAGGGTAATTGGAGCAAAGTTCAACGCGCGTTATTCGCAGAAACCAGACAGAGTACACGCGACTCAAGGTATTGAAAAATAATTGTGGAGACGGGATGTGTGCGCGGAACAACCAAGCAATACAACTGAGAAGAACGCGGCAAGGGCACTTCTAGCAACCATTGTGAAGAGTCCTGTAAGCAGAATGAAAACGTAACAATTAACGATACCATTGTTGAATTTTTATTTATTTATGGCCTTTAGGCCTCAGGCCGGGATAGGGAAGGGGAAAGGATTCGAGAAAGTGATGGCCAAGGCGTATATTGAAGGGGCCAGTCCGGAATTTACCTGGTGTGACAAAAAAACTGAAAAAACCTGTCAGGATGTTCGGCCGCTGGGATCGAACCCACGACCTACCGGAATTAAATTTCTGGAAGGTGATATCAAGGCATAGTTGATCTACAATGGATTTCAGATGAAGAGACTATGTTAAAATATAATTGTATTGCAGATAGGAAGCTCAAAAATGATGTTTTTGCTCTATATGATCAACACGGTGGCCATTTTGCCTTACAAAGTAATTTATTTCCAATCCTCGTGGACCCTGCGTAGCATATCGGTTTTGCGGTGTCTCATCTATTCTTGGTGCATTGCTAGGATGGTTTCGGCCGTTGATTTTTTTCGCGATTCACTTTTGCAGATCGCTCAAGAAATTAAAATCACGGGTGTGAGAACAGGTGAAAAAGGGGCTACTCGATGGGCCTGTGCCGACTAACATCCTGGAAATTGGAGATCCAACACCCTTAGGGCTCAACAATGAGGAGACCACGTGCTCGCGAAGGATGTGTAGAATTTGTCCACGACTTTTCATGGATGAACACCGACCGCACAATTTGTGTGCTCCATATTCTACACCAACCTATGACCTTTCTTTCGCCACCTGCTGGAGTGATATTGTCGATGATGGGTTGGCATCAGACCAATAGCAATCGTTCTGTATATTGTCCTGTTTTGGTTCTGTTTATAAGGCTCTTCACAACGGTTGCCAGAAGTGCCCTTGTCGTGTTTTTCTTGGATGTGGTCCTTGGTTGCTCACTACATATCCTGTCGCGCACACATCCGGTCTCCATATTTTTTTCAATATCTTGAGTTGCGTGTGCTCTTTCTGCGAATAACGTGCATTGAATTTAGCTGCAATTACCCTGGTAATGCGGCCACCAGTCATCAGCATAATCTCGATCCGCTCATGAAGCGTTAGCGCCATGCTGAATCACCTGCAATGACAGAATGACAAACCATTTACCTTTCGCCAAATCGGTAATTAAATAATCCTTACCTCCTAAATAAATATATGTAAGCAAAAACCGACTTCACTTTTGAATTTCTGGGAACGAGCAAGCCAAAACAATATGTCACATAATGCCTTTTTATTTAAAATTCTCAACGTGAATTCAAGCTGGTGGCGTTTGAAATACCCGACATGGAGCTCGTCTCCAATTCCACGATTTGGTCTCACTCTATCTAGCCATTTTCAACTCAACAGGGTGTTTTCAAACTTTCCCTCACCGTGAAGTTAAATATTTCTTTTAGCGGTTGAAATTTACAACTTAAAAACCGGTAATAATTTTGTAGTCGTTCGTTTTAGGTGAAAAATGGTAATAGCGACTCAGAATGAAAACACATGCGATCTTTCATTTTGTACTCTTAGAAAATTTCTGTACGGGCCAGCGTTTATGAGATAAGTTCAAAAAGCTGTTTTTTGGTGCTGTATTTCAAACAGGCGGCCGATTTCCAGTCTCCAAATTGTGTACAGATTTGTATATTATTCATCACGTATATCTACATAGAATAGTGAAAAAATCATTTTTATTGCAATTTTCTTTAGATGAGGTGTATCTATTTCGGTAGATTCCCTTGACTACGAATTTAAATGTTTGCATCAATTTCCACTAAATTTTGCTGGCATATTCCTTGGGCCCCGGGCAGGGTTGCTACCTGTCCTGATTCTGTTGGGACCTTCCCGATTTTCACTCTTCATATTTAAAGCATAACGAATATTTTATTACTTGTCATTTTTACTTGTATATGTATAATCAAACTGCACTTATAATTTCTATGAGACATACAAATATGATTTTATTCTAAATGTAAACAATGATGGATTTTTTGCAATCTAGTTGCTCCTGCGACGCGTATCTTCAGACCTTAAGCACAGAAAATTCAGTACAAGATGGTGCAGTATGTTGAGTTTTCGCGAAACATTTCTGTCTTGAGTATTACAGGATGGTAGGGGATTGGCGCCCACTTAAGGAAATAAATTTAATATATTTGTTCTTTCGTATCCTTTTGTAACAAATTTAACACGGTTTTGTAGGGCATAGTCTTATTAACGAATATCATGAAGAGCTTCTGTTGAGAACAATGCACAGAAATCAGTACACGTTCTTGAATCATACCATCCGTGTCCGGGTAATGACGCCCATATTCGTGGATTACATTCAAATTACGATTCTTGCACATGATACATAAAGAGGGTAGTATTTTTAAAGTACAACTCAATATTTAAGCCAATTACAGGAATTAGAGGTAATGTTGTGAGTACAACAATGTGGTAATTGTACCTTTAACACTGAAACTTCTAGTAGCTTCCTTGGTGCGTAATTTTTTTATGTTAAATATTCACTAAAGTAAAACAAACTTGTTTTTCGGTTTAATGTAATTACTATTTAGATTATCGAAAGTAAACAAAAAGGAAAGGGTACGTGTGCGTACATTGTCATCTGCCTAGGGGAAATTTCGCCCACAATGGGCGGCAATACCCCTCTTTCATAGTGCTGACAAATTATTCTTTATACCTTACACTTTTCAGAAGTGAGAGAAAATTAATAAACATTTGACTATCTCGATATCAATACGTTGACCCACAACAATATCGAATGCAGAAAATCGCTATTCCTAATACTTACTTTGACAACAAGATCTTATTCGAAGTATAAAGCTGTACCTCAAAATACTTTGCTAGATATAAAAGACCGGAAAGAGCACGAATGTCTTTCTCTGTTCAATGTCCACTCACTGATCTGGGATATGACATGATAAGGTTTGATTCCTCATTCGTACATTCCGGGTAATTTCATGGGCGGCATTGTCCAACTGGGCGCGATACATTCCTCTCCATATTTGCCATTTGTTCGTTGATGATTGTTTGCATTGTTTGTTATAAGTTAAAAATGTATAAAAAAGACCTTTCAGGTAAGTTAATTATAAGAAATTAGTCTGAATTCAGAATTGAATCGGCAGTTTGAAGAAGGCAATAAACGCCAAAAATGTGAAAATCTACTTTATGCCGGATTTGATATCTGGAAGGGATGGCGCATCTATACAATACACAAAGAAAGCAAAAAAACATCAGTAAAGCCTTCAAAAATAGGTACGAAATAGAGATGGGTAAAACTAGCGTAGCAGCTATTTTTCACTACAACATGGGATAAATTGCTATGACTGCTACAACCGATGAAAAATAGAAGTTACTGGTTTAGCTGCTATTTTTATCCGAAGCTTGTTAATGGTAAAACGCATTGTGTCCTGTTTTCTAAACAAGCAGAACTGCTGGGAGAACGGAATTAAATGGCAGGGACTTGTCTGCAGACAGGACAACCATGACATATGAACAGTACGTAATTAGTAGCTTATGTTACTCGTGTACGGAATTGATATAAAGAGCTCTCAGAAAGCACTGGGCTACGTGGAGTAATGGATAAGGTGCTGGTGTTGTTATGCAGTGGTCCCGGGTTCGATAGCAATTCATCGCAAGTTTTTATTTTTAAAATGGTTTATATTTTAAATGGGTTATTATGAATTGTTATTGTTTAATTTGTTTTATAACTTTATTTGCATTTAACGTTTTTTGTAATATTTTCCGTTTATTCTGATTCTGTAGTCCAATTCAGATTTAATAAAATGGTAAAAAAAATGGGTAAGGCATTGGACTTTGGATTCAGTGGTCCCGGTTCGGTACTCCTCCACCTAAAGATTTATTTTATTTTAAAGAGAAACTCCTTTTTATTTTGTAATTTCGAAGGAAAGCTCTGGTCTTGCGATTACACTTTTTTCTTCCTTTGAGCCAGTGAAAACAGTACGCACAGTAAACAGTCCATAAAATTCACATAGTTTAGAAAAAATAAACCAGCAATTTGAAGAAGTGAACAAACGCTAAAAAACCGAAATAAGTTTTTTACTAAAAGCGCACCTCAATTTATACCCGCTTATCATAAGGTAGAAGAAAAGAACGATAGCTAGTTATAGAATGATTTATCTGGCCTTGGAAATATTAGTCAGTTTGAAGAAGGGAACGAGGCCACTAGCGTCTCAAAACAAGAAGGCCTATTTTCGAATGTCTGAGAAAACACGATTCAGTCGCGTGTGCCATAAAAGAGAACACCATACCTGACTTTACCAAACTTCTACGTGCCCTTGGTCACTAATTTTATTAAATTTCCTAATGCGTTTATATAATAATAAATCACAGCCATATTCAATCCACTACTGGATTAGGCCTCTCCCCGAGGGGAGGAGCCGGAATCGAACCCGGGACCGCTCGCACTGAAGTCGAGCACGCGACCTACTAGGCTACGCAAGAGCTCAATGCGTTTATATATCTATATATATATATATATATGAAAAGAGACACGTTTCTTTTTCTTTAAAAAAGACAAAGAAAATCACACCACGATTCGATCTTGGGTTTTCCGTATTAGCTTTCCGACATGCTACCAATCCACTAAACTGATAATTGGAAACTGTCTGCTTGTCAGTCTTATTTACCGTGAAGGAGTAATGCGCCTGTGCGAGAATAATCCCGCCGTAATAGGAGTTCCTTGCATTTGAGACACTACTACATGGCACTTTTGACTAGCAACAGAAAGAGCGCATTGTGAAAACACGAGTTAATCGTGCTTGCAATAAAAAAAATATCGTACCTGACTTAACTAACCTCCACATGCATTTGTTCACTAATATTATTAAATTTCCTAATTCGCTTTATATATATAAGAGAAACGTTATTTTCATTAAGAAAAAGACTACATCAGGTTTCGATCCAGGGTTATTTGCATTAGCTTTCAAACATGATACCAATATGGTAAATTGCCAACTGGATGCAGTTGTTTGGAAGTATTATTTACTGTTAAGGAGTAATGAGCACGCGCGAGGATGGCTCAGCTCTTCCTTTCGCTAGTCGCAAGTTATTATACTAATTTAGCAGGAAACAATTACGCTTTCCCGTACCCACCGCTTTATACTTTCCTGATTTAATTGTGTTTTGATGTACTGTTTCTTCTCCACCAGTAAATCCAAGCTCCAATAATTATATAGAATAGTTTTACAACATTTATGGTATGAACTGAACTACCTTCGTCCATATCTCTACTGCACACGTAACAAGATACAGGTAAATAGGTTAATCTAAAATATTGTTTTAAACTTCTTTTTCACAGACGGGAATAACTAACTCGCATTTAGATATGTTTTCATACACTGATATTTTTAACTGCTATTGTTAACAGATATTTACATATAGCAACTGTTGATATCACTGTTACGGAATAAAGCAGTTTTGCACATTTGTAGGGCGAAATTTCTGTCAGTGGGGAGACGAAAAAAATGAATTTATTACTTACTTGTAACTTTCGAGTTCATTGTGCATACATTTCTTGTAAATAACATTCATTTGAAGGTTTCTATTGCGTTTTCCTTCATTTTCTGGTCCATTTTTTCATTTTTACGTCTCAGTACTTAAAAATGTGCAGACGTTTTTGCATAAGTTTGAAGAAGGACTTTTATTAATTCTACACGAAACAATACAATACTTGTAAATTGTCTGAGCAGTACGAAAGTATCAGAAGACCGTTTTGAATATTCAGTAACAATATTGTTTCCTTTCAATAAATAATAAACATGTCATACAGTTTTAGTTAACTTCCAACAAAACAGCTTTTTGGATTTGTTTCCTTCTTCAAACTGACGATTCAATTAATCTTACATCTTCTCAAGAAATTAGGATAAAACGTCATTTTTATTGTTTAAATAATTTAAAATGTTCCCTAAAATCATACTACTATCACGGAACTATCTTCCTAATTGATGGGATGGACGAGAATTTTCAAAATGTGACTAAAATTATTTTTGTTAAATAATTCGTAGAAGTGCAACTTCTTTTAGCTAAACCGGTAGGAGCTTTTAACTTCAAAACAAGTCTAGGATAGCCCTAAAAACAATTTTAAAACATAAATAGTACTTTTTTCGTGGAAGTACCGCGGACCTTGTATGTTTTGTTACCTTCAGTACAGAGTCTGTCTCGATTTTCTTTAACAGAAAGATGACAACCGTGGTCCCGGGACAAGTCATATGCATATTTTAATTCACCATCACCATGTGGCCAATTAATTGAAAAAACTAATTCTACTGCTGATAACAATCTATATATAGAACTGAGTAAAGGGACGCTTATTTCTCAAGAACCATACAAAGGATGGAAAAGGCCAATGTCTCATTCAATTACATATAGTCTGTAGATTATAGCAAAAATACAATATCATATCTAGGTCACCGCTGGGCTGAGCTATGGGAGTGCAAGGTCCCCATAAGAAATACATGGGAAATAGGGTTCCATTCTATTAATAATTGAAAACTACTAATATTAGTATTCATTTCATACTTTTCAGGTCGCTGAGATGAATAGTGATAGTTTCAATACTTTACAAGCACAAGTTCATCCCCCACCCCAGGGGTTGGGGGTGGAAAGGGGTGGCATTTTTTTAAATAATCGAAGACGACCGATATGAGTGTCGAATTCATAGTTTTAGAGGTCGCTGAGTTCAACGCTCACACTAACACTTTCGATGTCCTTAAAGTCTAAGCTAAGCTCCCACCACAGGAGGAGTGGAAAGGGGTGACATTTTTCAAATATTCGAATCGTTCCCGAAGGGGACCAAAATTACTGGTGAAATAAATAAATGGTTTGCATGTTTAATTACAAACATCAATTAAATAAATAAATATTTTAGACTTTTAAATTCAAATTTTGATTTTTGTCAACCATAAATAATAATTCCTGATAAACTAAGAATTGGAAAAAGTGTAATAGACTAACGTAAGTTATGGGTAACTACTAAAGCCAGAGCTGAAATGGGGTCACTATTGGTGATCCCGTCTGACCCAAACATAGTTGATCTGGTCCGAAAGGGATTACAGAATTACAAAACTTTTCCAAAAAATGGGATGAAAAATATCCCAATGTTTAGTTTGTTAATTATTTAATTTTGTAAAACAACAACCAATGTAATATAAGTAGTACTCTCTAATGACCTAACAGGGTATGCAACCCAGGCAAGAACGTAACGAAGTGATTGTATCATGTTACTGAAAATAAAGCAATTAGGTACAATAGTCACTCGTATTCTTTTTGAACATTTTCACTTCGCCTCCGACGGATTCCTCGAGAGACTGCTTCTTCTGCCAAGAGTGGATCTCGGAATTGAAGTCTCCTACTTTAGTTCAGAACTTATCATTGAAATATTTCGTCGGGCATTCTTCTACTTTCCTTTCCAGTCCGTGGGCCGCGCGCGACCGATTGTCACAGCAGGATTGGAACCAGTAGCTCATGTATCCTTTTATGCATCTGTGGGGAAACTACGCAGTAGAGTGATTATTTCTCGTCGCCAGGAAAGGGACTCACTCCGTATAAGTTTCCTCAGGCACTCTTGATGGATAACGTCTTTTGAGCAACAGTTTCTCTTCGCCAGGAACGGAACCTGAAGGAGCGTAATCCCTTTACCTCACTTCCTATCCTTCGCCCGGGCTTCCAATGTCGTGCTTGCCCTCTGCGTCGCTAAGGCTACGTTGTAACAGTTCCCCAGATCTTGCCCAATGCGATTTCTTCCTTTAGGCATTTATTGAAGACAGCGTTTATATAGCACGAATTCCAACATACATCCAGCAACTTCGTCATCGTATAACCCATGCAGCCCAACCCACTACAGTGCATATGCTACCATGAAAGATACCAAACAAATTTTAAATTGAAGTTGATTTTCAAATAAAGAAGAAAACTAATCATTTTTGTTTTCATTAAGAATTTACTTTCATGGTTGTAAAATCCTCTAATAATACATGATTTTGGTTTGTCTCTTTTGCAATTTTCGTGGTCGCAGATTTTGTGTTTCTCTTCACGTAACTCCAAAACTTGTAGTCTTTTCCGAATTCTTCGGCCTCGGCCAATGTTGTTGGAAGGTTTTGATTTAGTGTCTCTGGAAGTAACAGAATACCAACAGCCGCCAACAGATTTATAAGGCCAAGCACGATGTATGGATATCGGATGTTATACGTAGTTCCCTATAAATAAAATGAGAACAGGGAATAAGCGTAGATTTTGTACATAGCTTTACTAAACCTTATTTTTGTGTACTTAAAATATTTTAAAATATTTAATAGCAAAGTGACAATTTACTCGTTTCTCCAAGCAAAATCAATTCTGAAAGTAGCGAACCTGCATTGTATTCAAGGCCGTTCAAAGAAAAATTAGTGTGATGCGTAAAAGACCATTTTATGTAATGTTATAGGTAAACCAAATATAAGAATGAAAATATTAGTTCGATTAATTTAAAAATCACTGATATAAAAAGTCATCAGCATATAAAAGACTAGCGTCTCAAGCCGGCC
This sequence comes from Lepisma saccharinum, assembly GCA_022664845.1. Lineage (NCBI taxonomy): Eukaryota > Metazoa > Arthropoda > Insecta > Zygentoma > Lepismatidae > Lepisma > Lepisma saccharinum. The sequence goes on from JAGDQP010018213.1 coordinate 27,465, forward strand.
GGGTGGTCGAGCGGTCTGCGGCGGTAGGCTATCGACTCAACGGTCCCGGGTTCGAGTCCCGGCTGGGGCATGGGTGTGGATTTTAATACTTAACAGCTAAAGGCAAATCGTGACGGGCCGAAGTCCAAAGTTACTAAAACTGGCCCATATAAAAATAAAGTTTTTTTTTTACTAGCGTCTCAACCTGGAAAATCCTATTTTCGAAAGCCTGAAAAACAGGACTTAATCGTTAAGAAACCGTGTTCCTGACTTTCCTTTGATCAGTAGTTTTATTAAATTTCGTAATGCGTGTATATTAAAAGAGAAATGTTATTTTTCTTTTAAAAAAGTAACCACTACAGGATTCAATCCCGAATCTTCGGATTAGCTTTCCAACATGTTACCAAGACGCCAAATTGACAAGTGCAAATCAGTCGCTTGTCAATGTTATTTACGGCTAGCCGCTTGTCTGTGTTACGTAATGAGTATTGCTGCGCCTCCGCGAGAATGGTCACGCCTCAATAGGGCATTCTACACTACTTAGAAAAGTGGCTAAGTGCATTTTATATGCTGATGATAAAACTATTATAATATCAGGAAATATTGAACAGAAAGGTATATCAAAATGGAGTCTGCTTATTTAAGGGGGTATATTAACGTAAAAAACTATTTTACCAAAGACTACTGAGCACAATCCAAGATTGTACCTTCAGAGTTAAGATAGGGTACTTTGAAGTAGGGTAAAATTGGGTATCAGTCTTTTATAGGACCTACAAGATATTGGCTATATCCTTGTCCATTTAGGGATTTTTTGTGTGTTTGGAAGGGGAAGCAGACGACAATTTTGTGTTAGCAAAATACGAACAAGAAGCACTAGGCCAAAAACACAAGTCTTTAATATATTTTATTCTTTCATATTCTAACAAGACTTACTGCTTTATATTCTGGTCTGTGTTCAAAAATTTTACTTTTCATCATCTAATAAAGAAGTTGGTATAACAGTATATTATTTACATAACCCTATTTTGCCCCATAATACCCACGTATTACCTAAGATGAAAAGTTTTTCATTTGCAAGTTTTCATGGAAGTTTTCATTTAGAATACAAAAAATTGAAAAATATTTGTAAATTACAAATTTTTACTTAGCTACTATGAAAGTTAACATAAGGACGTATTTAATTTCTATTTTGTATTTTCCTATGAGATATATATAATACCTTTAGTAACGACATTTTCTTAAGTACCCCATCTTACTCCTCCTTCCCTTACCACTCCTCTACATGTGTTGAGGACATAGGACAGTGTGACAAGGATCCGTAGAGGAGCAATAATGATAAGAACGAGTGTTAATTTGAAGCTTTATATTCTGTGGAGTTTATGCCAGCCATACTTTAATCTCAAAGTTCTAATCTAAAGGACAGACCTTGTCAGATTGGAATCTAGGTTGTTGACTTTGATTATTGAAATTACAGAAGCCAAGATTCAACTTCTTGTAATGATGATTGCAGAATTTTGATATATTGAACATCTTGTTATATCTTATTATATACTTCTTACAAATTGATACAGACTATTTAAAGATAAGTTAGATAAAGCTGGGAAGCCCCATCTTCACTATTGGTCCGCAACTTGTGCTCGTCCGAGCTTCAAGGCCATGCTATAACAGCTGCACATGTATTCATTAATGTGCTTCCTAAGCCTAAATTAGCAAACTTTAGCCAAACTTTTCTCTTGTGTCCGTTTAACAGCACTTCATAGTATATTTCGGTTTCAAAATCATCATGAGAAATGGTGACGAAAGCTTTCTGACTCACCTATTTTTCTTTGCATTATTGTTATATTATGAGTCTGCTTAACAAAATCATAGAGACTCGCGAAAAAGTTCTTAAAATTTGTGGAAAATTCAACATGAAAATTGCATCTTTTGGACACCTTATTATTACGATGCAAAAAGTAGAGGAAGTAATATCTTTCGCGGACATATACTCAAATTTGTTGTCTAAAAGTTTTATACACGAACTTTCCATCTACTGTAAAGATGGATTTGCATTTTTTGTTGTTTTTGTGGTATTCTGGGTCACTGAGTAATGGAGTGAAAATTCTGTCCCCCTTTAGAAACTACAAGCACCCGAGAGCAAGGGAAAATTAATTTTAGAGCTTCTTCTTTTCAATAATATTAACAGTGGAACTGATGCGGCATGTCATTATTAAAGACTTCACACCGTTGACTGAAAGTATACTTCCATTCCTCTAACGCCTCGGGCTGCACAACTTGAACTAGTGTACGCTTTTGCGTTCGAGTTTGTAGTGCAGCCGGCACCTCAACTGTTCGGATGGCCGGCGCGAGTGCAAGTAGTGTAAACCAGTAGAAACGCTTTATGCTCTTGCTCGAAAACGAGTGTAGAATGACAGACAATTGACACTCGTGCTGCGTTCTAAGCATATATGTTAGAGGCAGGATTACAGATGGTGTTACTTGCTAGTAGAAAGGAACAAGTGCCTGCGCGTTTAAGCGAAAGCTGTACAAGATTGCTCGAATAAGCACTGTGACGTCACATCCACTGACACAGTTCTGTACTATCTTACACTTCCACTGCAGATAGTGCAACATCGAGCAGATCCACCCGAACAAACCTTAAGTTTGTCGGTGCATTACGGTAGCCCCTTGTATGATTTTCGATGATACTGTTCTGTCAGGGCTGACTGAAGTCCGATATTTCACCCCAATATAATTCCGACAACCAATGATGACAGAGGAGAGGACACAACGCATCTTGAGTAACGAAAACTTAATTTTTCATCTTACCAGATAAACTATATAAGGCCCAGTAGTTTCTATTACAGATGACATCACTGCTCCTAAAGCCATCCCTGTCGTTCTTAAACTTGTAGGATACAGCTCCATTCCATGCAAATAGATTCCATAAAACGTTAAGGCGTTGCTGAACTTAATGAACACTGACAGTGCAATCAAACTGAACTCAAGTAAGGACGCTGAAAGAACAAATGAAAATCAGTTTTGTTTTGCTGATTGGTGGCGTTCATTAAACTTCGTATTAGCAGTTACGTTGTGACGCGTGGGCGATGACCCAAGACCTCGTGCGGTTCATGAGGCGTTATACAAAGAAACACAATCCATCGATATATAAAGAAATATTTATGCAGAATATTAAACGTCTGACAATTGTAATAAATATTACAACAATAAAAGGAATATCGATATTTGAAGATTGCTATGTCAATTGTTTTAAGTATTTAAGTTCTTATTGCGGTAATCCAATCATTCACACGTGACACACAAAGTACTTACTGTTAGTTACCTGGTCTGTAGGTAGCCTCGTAGGAAAAGGCGTAGCGAACACAGGGTGACTTGATCGAGAACCTTGGTGGAGCAATGAAATCGCAGTACATTTTTGTGGAGGCGACTTGATCGTTCGATTTATAATTACACCTGTTTGTGGTTCATTCTACCAGCAGGTGTTCACATGGTTAACGTCACAGAAACGTTATGCAGAGTACGAGTTGTAAGAAAACCGAAGTTACAGTTCACAATTATTTCTTGACTCTTTCTATGCCTTAATTTTTATTTCTTTGTCGCTGTAAACACTGCTACTTATTTTCCACACGCACACTTTTCCTCCACTTCTACTATGTAAATCTTACCATGTGGAATATGCTTGTCATTCAAATGTAGCTCCTCACTACATTTTCCCCTCCCCAATATCTAAGAAAATTGGCAATTCTGTTCAAACTCGAGCGACCAAGTCGACGAGTTTACAGTGCTCCATAACAACACATATAGAGCGACTGAGACTCCCCTCTCATTGTAGAAATTGTAATTCTTTCTTCTGACCAAGTCGTGTCACTCCAGCAAATTGCCTCTCGTGCGGTACACCATAAGGTAACATCAATAGCGATTTCGTGTGCGACTTAACTGTGCGCCGGTAGGTAAATTTTTGCCCGAACCTCGTAGTAAGAGTGATTTACACGAGGCGGATGTCTTCGTACGCTAGGGAATTAGGTTTTTAAACGGCAGGAGTCTCGCGAGATGTCTGAACACCCCAATTGTAGGTAGGGAATTGTTTACGTTAGCAGAAGCGCACTTCATTAATGTGACCCTGAGTATCTCTCAGGTGTCAGCATGGAGAAGGTCTCTGCAACAGAAGAACAGTTAATCCAAAATAATGGTCTCGATGAATCATGTTTCCAAGACAATGAAGGAAGTGATTACGTAGGAAAGGGCAAGAATACAAAGTAGAGGAAAGCTTTTGGGTTTGAAAATATCGAGACTCGAACTCAAAATAATTAGCCATATCTGGAGTAAAACGCAAATACACAATCAGAATATTTCTCCTTGTCCATTGACATTAGCACAGCCACATTGGTAACTGCACAAATATGTGCAAGGACAAAATTTCCGGTAAATGCTTACATAGTCGGCACGTGAAACCGCCGAACAATACTGAAATTCTTGGGCTAAGTTTATTTGTAAATGTCTGTCGTTCTGAACTTCAGAATATGAAACATGATGTTAGGTTTAGGATTTTCATTTCTTTATTGCATATTCACGTCTAATCCACACGACCACCAATGTTTGAAAATATAGCACAACTCCATAAACGTTAATTCTCTTAAAGGAATCCATCAAATCAAATATGTCCACTTATGCCTTAAACCTGTTTTCGATCAGTCCTTTATCGCACGTAACAAAATTATTCAAATGAATGCTGCTGTCTAGACTGTAACATTATGCTGAAACACATGTCCTTATTCATAACCACTAATTTGAATTTCGGACCCAGCACTACACTACAGCTCAATTGGTCCGATAATTGGACTTCGTAACTACCGCATGTGATAGCCGGCAGTACGTTCCTCGAGTATTCCTAGATATATCTAAGGCTTTTGACAACGTGTAGCTGTTAGGCTTATTATATAAACTTATTAAACAGAGCTTCCAAGATTGTTACACTCAATCACTTCAATCCTATCTAATAGACCGTACATGTCAAATGTCATCTGGTGGATGTTGCTCTACGAATACTTTTATAAACGCGGGAGTGCTCCAGGGTACAGTACTGTCTACGTTGTACATTCTTTTTTATTCACTGGTGTTTTCCACCAATAATCGCTGACGATATAGCCGTTTTTACTGTGAGTCATCGCCTGTCATTGTGTTACAGATACATGGAAAACCAACTTGCTGCATGTTACCGATGTCTTGACGCTGGAGGCTTCACACTAACCCAGTAAAAGTAGAGCGAGAGCTCCACGACTGTTGGAATATCATCTCTATGCCACACCTAAAAAAAGCAAAGTATTTGGGGGTGTCTTGATCAGGGTCGTACATTTGCACATCATACGAATGACATAAAACATCGTGCACTCCTCAAGGTATTTTCTTTGTATACCATACTTCGTTATTGAAGTCTAAACTATGAAACAAGAGCTCGTATTCTAACACCCACGTTAACTTATGCGTCCCGGTATTGTCGCATGCAGCATAGAGTCGTATCGCAAAGCTCGAAATTGGGCAGGCGAGGGTGGGTAGAAATATCATTGGACATGACAGGTAGACCAAAAATTTTCCAGAGGATCGTGATCTGCGTACAATCAGGGACATTCAAACACATATACAGGCAAAATGTTTGCAGACACATAAATGAAGAAATAGCAGAAACTGGTACAATATATAGTCATAGAAACACCTATCACATGCCGAGACCCTGATGTAATACAGCACGAAACACTGAATGACGTTTATAAAGATTCTCTTATCTGCGACAGTTGCAGGATCAGATAAATGTCATGAATTACATCACCATGATATTCTAACATAGCTAAGACCACTTATAACAAATATGATTATTAAAACAATTTGTTCAGTATTGGCCCGAATACTCAATGCAAAACCGAGAAGTAACACTGTGACCTTGTTTGAATACATAAATGTATACTTAATGTATTTTACCCTCATTCTAGCCAAATGGAGGCTCCTATATGGTCAAAGCCTCTTATCGGATTCTAAAGGTAAATGAAAAGAGATTTCCTTCTGCAATGAAGTCTTCTATGCATTAAAATAAGAAGAATGTCCCCCCTTTTGTAAGTAAAGTATCCTATACGTTAGTATAAAAGTGCATTCCCTGGGAAGGCGATGGTCTCGTTTTCTTCGTTTGTGGGTAGACTTAGGGTCCGTGTTGGTATCAGCTTCTCCAACAAATTATTGTGTATCATGTAGGTTGGATGGGATTCCACCCTGTTGCTGCAGTCTCCTATTACAAGATTTATATTGGCAGAATGGGACCTCTTGGGTGTTGTAGCCTCTCTGATAGAACCTTCCATTATTTGAAAGGGGATTCACTCTTGTGCGAGTGTAGAGTCTCCTATCACAAGAATAGTCCATTATATATGAATTTTATCCGTGACTGGATGTTAAGAATCAGAGGACCTTAATATCTGCTTTACTGTAGTGTGTTCTGTAATCATCCCATAAAGTAATAAATTAATATTGCAAAACTGGTCGTAATGCGTCCGGGACTCAGACCCGCCACTGTTACATAGCATCAGGTTTTCTCCTGGGATAATTTTTAAAGGTTAATTGGAGTTTATATTCTGAGAAATTATTCCCATCCTGCTACGAATACTAATATGTTGTTATTACTTACCAGGTGCTGCATACAATATAAACACAGCTGCTACAGGAATGGAGAAAAAGAAGAATGAAATTGGCCACCGGCGTCCATATCGATCAGTTAGCCACATTCCAATGATATATGCTGGCATCTCAGCCAAGGATATGAGAAAGAAATTCAGAAATGGATTTCCAGAGAGATTGAAATTCCACATAACGATCCAATAGGTTAAACCATTTACAGCCCTGAAAGATACAGGATACACGTCAACTAGTAGTTATTAAAAATTGCAAAGAAACACTGACAACACTTAATTTTGCTGCACAAGGAGCTTTTCACCTAAATGTTTTAAGTTACATTCAATCACAAAAATGAAAACCGTAATCAGAGTATTACACGGTAGTAAACAACGTAAACATACTGATTGTATGAAGTCATATACAGTTGCTAGAGAATTCTACCCCGTGGAAGTATGTGAAAATTCTTTCTAAGCAAGAAGTGATAAACCAAAGCGTGAAAACATATAACAAGAACGACAACAAAAGGATATTACGTTCTGCTTAAAATGTTATCCTAACGACTTGATGGCTCCCTTCCATGTCTATTTACTCATGGATGGAACGAAACCCCGATAAAAGAAAAAACAGAAAGTAATAGACAAAACAAAGTGAAAGAAACAACGGGAGGTAAAAGCAAAAACAGAAAGTAGTAGAAACAACAGAAGATTAAGGAAACAACAGAAAGTAAAAGAAATAACAGATAGCAAACCAACAGGAAGTAAAAGAAAGAACATAAAAAAGAAACAGCAGTTAAAGGAAAGACTAAAAGGTAAAAGAAAGAAGAGAAGGTAAAGGAAATAACAGAAGTAAAAGAAACAGCAAGATGTGAAAAAAACAGGAAGTAGGAAAGAACCGAAGGAAAATCAAAGAACAGGAAGTAAATAAACAGAAGGTGAAAGAAAAAACAAAAAGTAAAACAAAGAACAGACGATAAAAGAAAGAACATATAATGTAAGGAAGAGAAGGTAAATGAAAGAAGTTCAAAGAGAAAACGTAAAAGAAACAACAAAAATTCTAAATTAAAAATGAGAAGGTAAAGGAATGAGTAGGAACTGTTTCGTCATTTATACCTTTTATCAAACTTCTTAGTTTTATCGCTTCATCAATTACATAGTACCGAAAAGCTTATTTCTCTGCAAAAACTACAAAGGTGCTTGCTTGAAATTCGTAAGTGCCGATTATCTTCAGAGATTCTTCAATGTTGCAAGATCTACATAGAAAACATTTACAGATTACAGGTTCACACACGTGTCACTAGTATAGAACTTGCATGCGAATCCGTCGATGTTACAATTCTAATTTTTCTATGGATTAACCTTGAAATTGCGTGCAGCTCACGTGACACTTGTCGGGGAAAGGTCCCCTAAGATCATTTTGTCTCTGCTTACTTTGGTTGAGATGTTAGTCTGTGTTACAGATGTACGGGGAGGGGGAAGTGACCAATTTTTGAAAGAGGTGATGCGGAATCTTATAGTCAGATTCCATGAGTACTACAGAAAAATTCATGATACATCAGTTAGGTTAGAACACAGAAGAACGATATTAATTTTAAATTTTGTTTGTTGCGCCATCATCAGCTACGATGTAGGGATATAAAATAATAAATGTTGAAAGAGAGAAATAGTAGATACTGTGTTACGTATGATGACAACATGTTTCCCTCCTTGTTACACCTGCTACTAGTGTTTAAGCACATACAAAGGGCAAATATTTGCAAAATAAATTGAAGATCTAGGTGCAAAAATGGCGTAAGTGCAAAATTGTTGTTTATAAATATTAGTGCCTGAAGAGTGAAATGTGTGCCATGTCCATACATTACACCTGCCAACTCTTGACCATAAAAAGAAGTAACACGATCGTAGAAACATGAGAATCAAGATAGTAAATGTGTTTTCTGCAATAACGGCGTAAGAACACTTACGCCGTTATTGCATCTAGGTTCTCAGTCATGCTAATAGTATTGCTCTTAAATTAAGATTTTCCAGTCTCTTTAGTATTTAGCATAAGAATAAATAAAACAATTCTGAACTTACCATATCGTAAATATAGTAACGGTTCTGAAGGCTAGTTTTCTGGTTTTGAATAGACTGAAGACTCCGTAGGTCTTCTCACGACTTTCACCTACTTTTATCAACATGTCTTTGTAGTTAGATGGTAACTCTCTACCATTAACTCTTGCGATTTCCTCTAACACTCTGGCAGATTTGTCAACTTTACCTTTGGATGCTAACCAATGGGGAGATTCAGGAACCAATCTATTATAAAGAAAATAGGTTAAAGAAAATCGGAAAACATTAGAAGAATTATTACGAAAAACTAAGGACAAATAATTACCAGACAAGAACAAGGCTAGTGTGGCTTCATGCAAAGTATTGCCTGGCAAAACTGTGGTGTTAGGAGTTGGTTTATCGTTTGTCATTTGTTATTTGAAGTGCTAGTTAATACGGCTTGAGGTTCGCAAGTTTTAAATTAAGTTGGTGTTATTTGTAGAGTAAAGATAATGGAGTATCAAGTGAAAAACGAACGTCTCTGATATGATCTTTCCTTTGGTTTTAAACCAGAAACAAAGCTACTGGAGGTGGTGAGAAATATTTGTGCCATATTCGGAGAGAATGTCAAAGGGCAAAGTTCGGCAACAAAATTGTTTTTCTGTTTCAAAGAGAGCCACTTTGGTATCAGTGAATCTCCATTCAGAGGGAGACAATCCAGCTTTCACTAAGACCCTTATGAAAACGCTGTAATCCACATCAATCAACAGAGAATTAGAAAATGTGATAACTTGTGACGAATGTTAATAGGTCTGACATTTGTATTGTACACACGTATTGTATTGTATTGTATGTTGTACATTTGTATTGTATGTTGTATTGTATT
>JAGDQP010018214.1:0-37009 GCA_022664845.1 Lepisma saccharinum
TATATATATATATATATATATATATATATATATATATATATATATATAAGAGGTAAATGTACGATAAGAAGAAAAGGATATACTTACAGCTCTTGTTCCATAAGTGAACATACACACTTAAACACTAATATGTGGTGTACTTGCGATATTTCGGAATTAATACCGTAGACTCGCTGTAGAGGAGGAGAGACACACACGTGGATAGAACAAAAGACTAGGACGACAGTTGCGACTCGTAGCGGACGGCGCATCGTTTGGAGAACAATTGACTGCAGTATGGCGCATGGAACAATTGACAACTGTACAGCGTGTAAGTTCGGGATAGGATTGTGGAAGGAAAAATGTTTGAAATGCAGAGAAAACGGGTTAGAGTCTATTGAAGGTTAAGTTCAGGATACATTTTCGCGCTTAAACTATAAATAAAGGCGCCCTCCCACAGACGCCGTGTTGAGGTGCTGGTCGTAGAGGGTAACATGTGGATGATGGCAACCAAGAAAAATAGATAAAAATTGGTGATGTGGGAGTCGGTGTGTAAGGAGACTGGGGCATCGGGTTTGTTGATAGTTCAAAAGTGACGATGGTTTGTTAATACGAAAATTCAGAGCACCACGTATTTTCCCCACATAAAAGACATCAGAGAGCTTGCAGGTTAGGATGTATATAACATTAGAGGTGTAGCATGTACCCTTGAGATTTAGGGTGTACCGGCCATTAGCAGTATTGATAGTGCCTATGTGAGAAGTTACAAAAATGGAGCAGGTCTTACATCTGGGTCTCATGCATGCATGGGCGCCGGTTTGCGGTGGTGGCGAGGAAGGATTCGTAAGGACTAAGATGTTTCTAAGATTAGGTGGATGCTGAAAAACTAATCTCAGTTTGGTGGGAAATACCGATCTCGTGTCTGGGTCAGATTGGAGAATGTGTAGGATTTGTTTGACCTTGGCTAGTTTAGGATGAAACTGGATGATTAGAGCCGGTGGGTTGGGAGCTGGTGGGTTGGGCGCCGTTAGACATTTCCTTATTTTGCAGCTTCTAACAACAATCAGCAATTTGCTAGTCGAAGTGGAAGGGTGAGCAGTAGCCCATTAATCGATTTGAAGCGGAAGATGTTTGGGATTTTCCCCTCTCTGCGAAAATCTTCCCTGGCTCCGTTTTCCGGAATATTCCCCAAGCCTGGGATATGAACTGTTTATGAATAAAGCCTGGGATATGAATAAAATACTGTTTCCTACGTTCTGAGATAAATTCTCCCTCTCTGGAAATTATACAAATTGGACACTGCCATTAATCATAAGTTATGTATCCCCAATACGCATGCGAAACATGTAATTAGTGGAGGTACCAGTTGAAATGTGAACTCCCCCCCCTCCTTTCCTTTTCGACTTTTAATAGACCTCAGATTCAAGAAGAGGCATTCCTTTCTGCTGGTCGTCTTCCGCCAATAAAATCCAATTTTATATTAAAAGCAAAGCTTCTTTTTAATACCTAAAACCAGAAATTGCTACAGGAAGACGTAAGTTTTATTTCTACAAGTATGACAAAATAGCTTACATTTTCTCGAAAATATGCGTTGTCAATTTTGTAGCTCTCAACCTCCTCTATTTCTAAACGTTTAACGATTTTTTTCTGGAGCTGGTGGGGGTAATACGGTACCCACCCCGCTTACGCTTGTGTGCCCTGTCTCTCTAATTTTCCATTAAGCCACTCTCTACGTGCAGATAAAGTGCTAGCAACAATCTAATTGTATCAGAGTACAGATACCTTGAAGGAAAATATCAATTCCAAGGTCATCTTCCAATTCAATTCTCCATTCTTCAAGATGAGAAAAAACTGAAGTGTCTTGGTATGTTACACGATCTCCAAATTCATCTGAAATATAGTTTTAATACATTAATAAAACTAATAGCACTTTCAAACAAAACACTTAGTTTATATTTGTTTGCTTGCAAATATCAATGAATTGAATGTGAATTTGAATTTAATTTTTAAGACCTTTAGGCAACTTTGGCTCAGATTGCTATTATGAATGAGTTACTTTAGACTTTTTCGATCTGGATACACCGCTCAGAGAATTGAACACTATTGCCTACAAGCCATCAGTGCAGGTGTAATTCATTTTGGATTTTATTTTGAAGGCCTTTAGGCAATTTTGGCTCAGGCCATGTGCGTTAATGTTTATGAATTTAGTGTATGTGTGTATAAATATGATTGCAAATTGCATCATGCTTATACAAGATAATTGCAGATTATACATTACGTCATCTGTGCTGTGTATCCTCAACTCAAAGGAGCTTTATTGCACGAAATATTGCACGAAGTATACGAAATATACAGCGTCACAATCGTTGACACTGCTCTGCACTTCTCATGCCAGTGCATCTACTGTATCCTGATCGATCATTTACATGCACCAGTAACTTGGTATTCAATAAAATATTAGAATTGTATTTCCCGTTTACGTAGTTTTAGAGTCATAAATTAATATTAAACATGAAGAGATGGTATTTGAGAATGCTTTGCATATTTATCTGTAATTGTCTACTTGTTTTGAGGAGTTAACTCATAGTATGAATAAATAACATATATAAGCGATTTTTTTATTGTCTGTGTGTGTTGGAGTTCCAGTCTGTCTATCAATATGTCAGTAATCTTTGTTTCTTCCATATCGCATCATTTATATATAAGTTAGTGGTTACCGTCGCTAACTACTGATCGTGGGGTCCCTGATTCGATTTCCGGCGCTGCCAAGGAATTTTTCCAAACCGAGAGGATCTGGAACGGTGCCCACCCAGCATCGTGATGCAATTGGGGAGCTGCTGTGAATAAAAGACAGTGGCGATCACAGTTGAGAGCTTTGGCTCTCCTTTCCCAACACGTCTGTTCAATGTGGGAGCGGTAGACCAACTCCTCCCTCCGGGAGAGGTCTCATCCAGTAATAGATTGAATATGGCTATGAATTATTATTATTATTATTAGTAGTAGTAGTAGTAGTATTAGTAGTATACATATTTTCAGACAGAGTAATATGTATAATAAAGATAAAGCTATCCCCTGGTTGTAAAGGTAGATGGAAGGTGATTCTCGACCTACGGCACGAAGTGAGGTGGAGTGGTCAGTCCCACGCTCGACTACCTTTACCTCCCAAGGTGTTCAGCAATACTAAGGACACTCTGGTACTCAATGTGATAGGAGCCTGAGTGCACCTCAGAGCGCCAGGTATGGGAATACTGCGAGAAAAGTCCCTAGTGTCCTGGCTGAGATTTGAACCGCCTGAATGGTAATCAGACGCTCTGTCGCCTAAGCTACGGCGACTCTTGTAATATATATAATAGCCATTTAAAAAGTATTTATGTTTAATCGTATGTTAGTATGTTTTAAAAGTAATCCTGGCGGAGTCTACCTAAATTATAAAAATAAACAAGCGAGGGGGAGCCCAGTTGGGGGACTGTCTAGTGTCCACACATGCTACCACCAGGCTTCAGAAGCGAGCATCCTATTTGGAGGATCAATATTCCATTGGGAAAAATGCGGCTAAACATGTCCAATGGCACCTCAACCCTAGTAGTTCCTAAGTTACAAATTTCCCCTCATTTCCCCGAGATATATATGATCTATATATAGGTTTGAGCTAGTCTAGCCGAGGCCTTTGCTACGACACTTCAACCACCTTCCTAGCCCTAGTACTTCCTGAGTTGAAAGTTGTCGACAGACAGACGGACAGAGCGGTTATATAAGACTTCACATCACTTTCTGCTGAAGCCTAGAAGTAATAATTTTAATTTTGTTCAAGTTGCATTGCAATATTGTTTTGAATAAGTTGTTCAATTCAAATAAGATAGGAATTAGCTAAACCTTGACGGTGCATTCACTTTGGTAACATGACGATTACCACAAAGTTGTCCAAACATAGAAGAAACCAGAACGGGAATCGACACGTGCAGATGAATACTGCAGCTATTGGCCTTGTTTCTGATTGAGACACATTCAGACATCCATCCTTCTTTTTCTTATTTTCTGTTCCTGATGATGTACACAGTTGATGTTGAAACGTCGAACCTATTATGATTGTTCTTTTCTCTCTTTCTCTCTCTCTCTCTCTCTCACACACACACACACACACACACACACATAAAGATATCAATTATTCATAAGTAAACTGTACGTACTTTGAATTTATTACTGATTTAATTTTATCTGATCTCAATAGAGATTATCGTTCCGAATTACAGGAGCCTTCTACAATTTAATTCAGCACATAATTCAACACAAATTTGTGCATAAAATCTACATTCAAGCTTAAAAATGAATTTGGAAAGTGCATCATATGATCTACTTACCTAACTGCCAGGTAGAACCAACGTTTTCCTCTCCTTCACCCTGCAGACAGTGTTTACCATCCTTCCTAGTGAGTTGTTTCTCTGATGACACTTTCATCGAATTGTTCAAATGGTTGCATTTGTTCTAGATAATCAAGAAAATGATATTTTAACAAAAGAAATTATTGTCATATTGTCATTAATTGTGTAGATCACCTCCGCAATCCTGATATACTCCATCCATTAAATAACACGGGAATTGATCAGAGGAATTTTTACAGAATTCCATTAAATTACAGAAGAGGAATTTTTCACCAATTCTTAATCATGTTTGATTTGTCAGGTAGTATATTTTTAGAAATAAAAGTACATTGTTTTAACAAGAATGATAGTATTATCTCGTACAGAAATAGAGTTGTATTCAGTTAATACGCATTGTATATTAAGTTCATATATTTCAAGAAACTCTAACATATGTGAAACTCAATCTGTCAATGAGATCTTTAAGAGAAATTATGGGAGAGGAAAGCTTTAAAAATCCTTTTCTGAGAGGCTTAAGCGAGTAAAATCATTCCCGTATAAATTAATAGAAAGAGCATACCAAAATGGCGTCCATGATATATATCCTTAATCATTACATTTACAATCTGAATGTATATATACCGCAAGGCGCATTACGAAGAGGCTTGTTCACAAACTGAGGGATAAGTAGAAATGAGACAGATAAGAAATCACTAGGGTATACAACTGCTCATTCTTAAACATTCGCAATACCTTTAATAACAAATAATAATATAATCCAATATGTTTTGACAAAGTAGATATTAGAACAGTGTTTAAATTACCTTTCAAACCAAAGGGTATAAACTTAACTTTTTATTTCAATCTTATTGCTGTGGGTAGGAAGTGTTTCTAATAAAAGAACATGAAAAAAAAAAGTTTAATAAAATTGATGTACTTTATTTCTGCATATGTATAAGACAAAGTGTAATATTACTTCGTGAAACACCGTATAGGGCAAAACCTTGGAACACTGAGATACCTGAAGTTTACCTGACATTTTTAAACAGGAATTTATCGAGATCTACATCCACAAAACGAATCTGGAGCTACAGACTACTGGGTAAGTGGTGAAAAATCACTTAAATTGTATTGTAAAGGATTTGGTTTAAGCAAAATACATACATATGTTACTCATTATACTATGATGGTCAATTAACAATTTTGAATCCTACTATGACGTAATTTCATTGACTATATATTCTCTTGCTGGCGTGCTCTTGAATAGGAATTTTGATAACATAAATATTTGCCTCGTACATGTTTAATGAAAATACGTCATAGGTTGATTGTTAGTTGACGATAATATTATAATGGGTAATAGATGTATGTATTTGTTTTAAACCAGAACCTTTACACTATAATTTACATACTTTTTTCAACACTTACCTAGTAGCTTGGAGCTCCAGATTTATTATGTGGATGAGGATCTCTGCAAAAACTCTTTTAAAATGCGAGGTAAACTTCAGCTATCTCATAGTGTCCCACGGTATCCCACTTTCCCCTACTTCTTGTAAATAAAATGTATTGAAACTATTGTAAATCATGTTTAGACACTGTTTCGTTGATGTACATACGAATTGTTTCTGAACTTGAGATACTTTCCCAGGAATTTATATCACTTGATTGTAGTGCTAATTCGATTAGCCGCATTAGATTAGCATTGATTTTCATCATAATTAAGTCATCTGTACAACACTGCTCTTATAAACACCACATGACGCCATCTAAATTTTTCAAAGTACATAAAAACAAGACTTACTTAGTTATCTTGCTAAGAAAATTGTTGTCACAGTATTTCACTACAACCAACTAAGCTTTATCAGGTAGAAATAGGAACTTCTTGTCTTGACATCACTGGGTTGGTGATCTCCAAGTGTGTTAATGGAAAAGACATCTAAACTCTTTTCTTATTTACCAGTCAGACGTGGCTGTGTCATCTTCACTTGAAGGTTGTAAAGTTACCGAATAACACACACAGCACTGTATCTCTTAAGGGTTTTACTTTACACGATACATACATTTCTAAACACCATACGCGATTCAAATATTCTGAAACAGCTACACGCGACACATACATTTTTAGCAACCCCTTTATGTTGTCTTAACCAATCATCAATATCTCTGAAGATGGGTCATATTAATCTCTGAAATATCGGAAGTATTGCTACCTTCAATAGTGGTTAAAAGTGAAAACACATTTTTAGGTAGAAACTAGTGGTATAGTAAAACTATCTTAGGTAGAAATCTCTGCATAGTTGAATGATATATTTTACATTTATTTATTTATACTACAATAGGTTAAAGAATGAGGCAGCTAGGGATGATGCTCTGAACCTATTTTATTTAATGCAGAACCGATTGTAAAGAGAAATATCATTGATGGAATAAGAGTTAGAATTGGAGAAGGATAATCAAATTTATGGACTTGTAAATTATATGTTTTTCTTGCAGAAACTTAGTTGAAGATCTGTATAAGAAGCTAGGAACGTCACCATGACATGTGTAAAAACGTTAAGAAAATGTTAAAATGAATTGGAAAAAATAAATAAAGGAAATTTAAAAAATAAATAATAAAAATTTTATTAAAATCATACTTTTCTTAAACAATTTGTACTAAAAAGTAGAAAAAAATGTATATACATGACTAAAAAGAAAAGCATGAGGCGTGCTCTCATATACAGTCACTTTATAAATTCTTCATTTGGCGTGCCCCATGCACTTTTTTGGCCGTGCATAAAAAAAATCTACTTTTTAGTACGAATTGTTTAAGAAAAGGTTTCTTTTTTTTAGTTATTTCGATGTTCGGATATTTTTTCTCAAGCTGTTGTCACCCAACCCCTAAAGTGTTCTGCAATCAGTCAAACGCAACATCATTGCGGGCTAGTATTTATTTTAGGATAAATATTTTTTTTAATATGCATTTTATTTTATATAAATATATGAAAGTAACAATGGAATATTATATTATCACCCGACTTACGTCGCTGTGCAAAATTTTCATCATTGTATGACGTCGGAAAATGAGTTAAATTAACGTAGCAAGATTTGAGGACACCACGAACCATTGTGAACTAAAGAAAAGTATAATAATTCGGAGGAAGGAGTCTACAACAAGCATCACAGTTGGAAGTGAAAAAATAGAACAGATATTGAGGTTCAAGTTATTGGAAAGTATTATAAATGAGGTCATAGAGTGTGAAAAAGATTGAAGATCTGGAATAACATAGAAAGTCTTAACCAGAAAAAATAATTTTTCTGTGGAGCAATGAACAAACAACTCAAAAATAGTTGATTCAATTGTTTTGTAAATGAAGGAATGATACAAGGTTCCAAACCTTCGATATGTAGATGCCATGAAGAAAGAAAAATTTACTTAAGAATGAGCAAGAGCTAAACAGAGAAGATGAGAGAAAATTAGTGCATTATTTACACATAAATTGCATATTAACGGATCCAATAGAGGTATGGACTGAGGTATGAGAGCAAGAGAAAAAGATCTTATGCAGCTTATCAATAGTGTTAAGACAGATAAATTGTGAGCTAAGAGTCAAAGGAAAACTGACACAAAATAATAATAATAGAAGAAGAAGAAAGTAATAATTACTCGAGAGCTAGTTATACAGTGGAGGAAAATAGTTTCTACAATGCAATGAAACTTATTTAAATGATTTTCTATCTTCTTAAAAGTGTATTAAGGATTCTTTAGGGAATATACCACACTATAACAGATTAAAATTTTCATTAAATTCGTTGGAGACATCAAACGATATTCACAGACCTAACCTAACCTAACGTAAAAGAAAAAAAAATCTGTTTATACTAGCATTCAAAACCATTTTTCAAAGGCTATAAATCATTTCAAAATCCAAAACTTAAAACTCAAAGCAAATTTGTTTGTAGAATCCTTAGCGCAGAAAATTATACATAACGCAACTATTTATATATCATTACCCTTCCCTAAACTGAGGACTTGATGAAGGTTCAGAGCAATCCAGGTGACAGGATCAGAGTAATCCAATTCTTTAGGTGACAGTATGTGTGTTAATTATGATCATTCAACTTAATTAGTTACCTTTTTTTTACATTTCTTTTTTGATTTGGTTTCTATAAAGTTTATTCGCTGATACTGACTTTCGTTAAATTGAATTTATGGCCTTTAGATTTCTTTAGCTCAGGCCTGGATATGCTACATGTGTAGGAGGAAGTGGGTCATGGCCTGGTTTAGAAGTACCATGCCGGCATCAGCGCTGTGCGACGAGGAAAAGCCTGGAAAACCTCAGCCAAGATGACCAGGTGCTGGCTTCGATTCAGATTTAAATAATATGTTTAAATAACTCTTATGTTTAAATAATACCTTATCGCGACATAGTTAAATTAAAAGTAACCTTAAGTTTTCTACGTTTGACGCCAAAAGCTATGCCTCTTGCCTCTGAGAAAATTTTTATATTCATGTGCTAATCAGAAAGTGGTACGCTCTTGAGATTTTTCTACGTAGCTGTATGAGGTGAAATTAAATCAGAGACAGGCGATTATACTAATTAGGAATATATAAGTTCAAAACACGTGTGACATCTATCAAATAAAAATAAATAAAATAAAAAGTACAAAGAAGGTAAATATAAAACAGTGACAGTAACGTAACATTGTAGAAAACAAATACATAACTAAAGAATCAACTAACTAACTACGCCAACAAAAAATAGAAAATAAATACATATAATAAAGAAGAGGTGAAAAATCAAAATCAAAATCAAAATGAATGAGTCCTACCGTATTTAGAACCTCTGCTAAAGAAATAAAACTACAATAGCTATGTGTCCTAACAAACTAGGTTACAGCAAACAAACTTAAGAAGCTCATGTTTGTTTTTCCACCGTTGTTGTTTTGTGTGTATGCGTACGATCTATTAATATACAGAAACAATGAAAATAATATTAACTTTAGTTTCCAGGGGATTGAAGTGATATAATTTTATATCTTTCTTCATATCCACATTGTTTAAACTGAAATGATTAGCATTAGAACAAGGTTCTGTCTTCGTTTTAATTGCATGCATTCCCTTATCAATTACTCGTGATTTTTTTGAGTTACCTCACTTTGAATTTTTATTTAAAAACAAAACAAAAAGAAACAACTAAATTACTACTCAACTGGTCAAGAACCAAAATCAAATTTACCTTAGTTTCGACGTCACCGTCGCCTCCCGATTGATTTTCAGCAAGTAGCACAGGATTCAATTCATCATTCAGAATAAACAGTTGTGCCAGTTCAGGCATAGAGGCTGTTCTTAGTAACGACCGCTTCAACTCATGTTTCCCTGATGATTCTGTTGAAACAACAAGTTTTAACTTAACAACTTTATCACATTCGTAATCGTAAGGCTAAAGATTATATAGCCACGTGAAAATAAAAATGTTTATTGTTCAATATTGTGTGACTATTTTCTCATTGAGAGTTTGTCAAAAATAAAATTAATTGTATGAAAGAGTACAACAGTTTAAACTTAAGTTGTGACTATTTACTATCAAGTTTTATGATCAAAGTATTCTTTTTCCTCTCTTTCTTAGTTTCTATTCAATTTGCCATTGAATGTAAATGTCTGTACTGTCCGCTTTGAATTAAAAGAAATACTAGAAAATCAATGAAGAAGGAATTAAGAAACAGTTGAAGTGTACAGAGAAATAAGGCGGAAGAGCCATAAAAGGTGATTTTTCGTAAAACACATTTTAAAGTCTAACGCTCTCATTTATTCCCATGTATTTAATATTTTTTAAAAAAACTGCTGTTATTTGTGGATTATTTGCGCTTTAGGATTGAAACTTTCTATACAGTTTGCTGCTTACTTGTTTAGAGCTTAGCTGCTCCCAATACTTGTTTTGAGTGCAAACTCATTGTATTTAATAGACACCTCCCCTTCTTTTCCTGTAGACTTCAGTTGTTAACAATGAACCAAGCTACACCAGTGGCGGTTCTGGAGGAAAGAAAACTGGGGGGAGGGCAACTCTCAACGTTGCATAGTATATATATAAAGTGTTTCTATTTTGATGCTGTCCTGTTGTCCATAATCTACATTCCCTTTCTTTCCTCTTTTCCCTTCCCACCATTCGTTCCAATGCGTTTTTCAGTACAAGCTCTTCTCAAACAATGACCCAACAAATGTTTGTGTGGGTGTGTGTGATACACATTAGTCACTTTAAGTCATTTTTTTTTTAAATTGCATATTAATTCTCCTTAGTTATATCTATGAAGGAAATATGTACGTTTAAAACCTTTTTCAGTGTAAGAAAACAATAATTAGTTGAAGCAAAAAAGTGAACATTTTCATATTTTTCATCAGTGCATGGAATTTATGGAATTTACAGAGGGAAACTTATAGTTAACTGCCAAATTTACACTGGATAAAATGACTTGATTGGATTTTACACTACATAAAACGGCATTAAGAGTCCCTTCCTCTACACACACACACTTAAAAATCTGTAAATACCACACTGGATATATTGTATAATTCAACACCAATTTAGACCTAAATAAGATGATTTCAAAAAAAAAAAAAAAAAAAAACCGGCAACAAAGATTTCTACTTTTTATTTGTAGGTCGAACTAGAATTTCCTATATTATTTTTATAGTAAGAAGTAAGTCGGACAATGATTAGCGTTCTGTCGTTTTCGGTGTAAGCTACCGGTGGTATAATTTCGAAATAACACTGCATTGCCTATAAGCAATAAATTAAATTTTTAGATGATGTGGTCTTCCCTTTGTTACAACGTTGTTGATAGTGAAGACTTCTAAAAGGTTTTAAAAACAAAAAATACTGTGTTACATAACAGAAAAACAATAAAATAACTACTTGAAACTTGTTATAAGAAATTAAAAAATCGTTTAAAACTCAATAAAATGCAGTTTCTATCATACACTGTGACTCCTTTCCTCCACCCCATGTTTATAGAAGAACCTTATCATGGTACACTTCATTTCATGTTCAAGAATCGATATCATTAATCTTCTTGCAAAATAAATATTAATTATACTAAATATTTCAAGACAATTGAAGATATTAGTTTATCTTCACTGCAAAAAACTGGGAGGGGGGAGGCACACGTACAGAGATACCAATACAGTGACTAATTAAAAGAAAATTCATAATGCTAAACCCAAATCATGAGGCCGTACTACTCTAAAATCGACTACGATCTCATGATACAACAGGTAAATTACACTTGGATAAAACAAAAATTAAACGGACGCCCTTTTGTGACTACTACGCAAGAAATAATCTGTGATGTTAATAATTTATTATTTCAATGTGATAAATTTTAAAGGACGTAATTCCTTTTACAAGTCACTACAAAACATAAAATATTATTTCCATGATTTGTAGATACCTTAGTTACACACCAGAACTCTCAAATCTGCTAATAGCTTATTCAATTTATTATTATAACTTATTATAACACTGTCACTGATAAATGTAACAAATTATATGTATTGCCCCTTCAAGTGAGCAATGTGCTCGTTGGGGCCTAAAAATGTGCCAAATAAATAAATTTCCTTCAAAAAGAGTAAAATTTATTTATAAATAGAGTACTTAAGCTTAAATTTTTATCGTCAACTCCGGGACTTCAAAAGAACAGATTATTTCTTAAGTTTAAGTGAAAATTTAATATTAAAAATACTCTAAACTACGAAAGTACAGAAAGCACGAAGAATAATATCATCTTATCAAAGCTTTCAAAACGAAATCAACATAACAAGAACGATAAACCCAGGTACATTCTGCTATGATTCAATATAAGGGTAAATCTTGCATATTATTAAAATAGAATGGAATGGAATGGGCAGATGTCGATTGTACTAAATTTATAATTTAAATTAAAAAAAATATTAAACTAGATAAAGATATTTCTGTGTCGCAACAAACAAATATATAGAAATAGAAATGAAAAATGAATTAAAGAAGTATACCAATACAGAGTTATCTGAGCAAAACAAAGAAAGAAGTTGAAGAAACCTGAGTAATCACTTTTGAAAAGTAGAAATAAGAATTAACGCTGTTCCAGAAAGTTCTTCTCATATGAAAGTGAAGAAAAGTTCTTTCGAAACGTTGGTAGAAAACTAAGTCATCCATTGTACTCTCCATACCAAAGAAGGAAGCAAGAATAATAGTATGACAGTGTATCATAATGGTCACTCAACTTCACTGCAGAAAGATAAGGGAAAGAAATTAATTTAAAATTAAGATGGCTGTAAAAGGACAGAGACAAAACATCAGAATATTTCGTCCAATCTCTGGACGAAATCCGATAAGTAAAGGGTTCATCCAAATGGGAAACTCAAGAATTGATACTATGTGCTATTAACTACTACTACGTTAGTAGTTACTGTAAATTCTTCCAAATTGTGGGGACTTGAGACAAGAAAATTGATATGTATTAATGATTAATGCTCTTAAAATAATGTTTTCTCCACACCTTGCTTATTTTTGGTAATCACAACATATTTTTATTTTTAGACAAGCATCTCTGCTTTACTCTTCCTTATATCGCATACTGAATAAGGACTCGTTGCAACATTCTTTACCCCTTTACCCTTTCAAAAATCTCAGGTATTTTTACCTCTTCCGCCAAGATACAACATTTGGCATAGAAGTTGTCATTTCAAAAGAAACTAGTTCGTTATCTTGAAAATACATCAGTTGAAATATAGGATTATATTCCCTTTATAGATCTCTGATCCCCATGATTTGAAGAAATATACCTCAACAGTGTATATATAGAGCCTTGGCCGGTCAGACGGCTTGCAGTCAAAGAAGGTGCAACGATTTTGAATCATCGCTGTCATCTGACTTATGCACTATTGCCAGCTCAGTATAGTTATCTTTTTTTTAAATGTTGCTACGTTACATTATTACGTATTTGGAATGAATGCATACAACTTAATGTAATGCGTTATTCATAAAAGGCAATAGTGCAAACTTTGGTAGACACAGAAAGCAACAATCGTCCAATTCATGACCCGCAGAATATATATTCATGAAAAAATTTGGTGTTGATGATGTTAACATTTCTGTTTAATAGGACTGTTCGGAATTCAGATAAATACAGGTCAGCTGAATATTGTTTTCATACTATGATTTTTTTTTCTTTTAGTAATATTGGGAATGCGAAAACAAAACAGCATATTCTATAATAATACTGCAAATTTAAAATATCAACAGGCTACAATCTTGCACGAAATATGGCAGTGGATCAGGAGAAATAGACCACCAAAGATGAGACTGATGAAGTGAGAGACGTAGATGAAAGACTCTTATTTCGCCTTCTCTCGCTCATATGACAGTGTAGACTTCCGGTTAACATATTTTGGTTACCACGTAGGATTCACTGGTTCGATTTCCTCACAGTGATATTATTTTTTTTAAATTCGTTTTCAATATGGATACGAAGTTTAATTTCTCTCATAATAATGTTTTATCTTTGACTAGTTATTTACGATGTACAAGTTGAATTAAAAGAAATAGAATTGTAGTTAAGGTGCAGAGCTGAAGAGTCTTGGATGAAAAATAAGCAAAATATATATACGCAAAATACATAAAAAATATGAATATCTTAGCCGGTTTAGAACAGAACAATTCAATATTGAAAAACGAAGGAACTTCATAAAAAACAAACTTAATTCTCGTGTTTAATTGAGGGGAAGGAGGGAAGAATATATAGTTAAATTACCTTTTAACAATGTTTTCCATTGATGTTCAGTTGTTTGTAATAAATAATTCTGACTAAAAATCTATTGTACATCATCTTAATCTTCAATTGTGTCTATCCACTTTAAATACAAGGCTATTTATTCTCTAATTCAAACTATCCGCCGTAAATAACTAGTTATAGTAAAATATTATTATGAAAGAAAACATTAGTGCACTGTAGACCCATATTTAAAACGATTTTTTTAAAGAACGTAACCTTCCTGTGTGGAACCTTGAACCCAACACTCCTACGTAGAGAGTCAGTACACCAATAGTAACACCAAGCCATTTATATAACGGCTATATTAGGAACTTCTGTTTGCTTGACTCTAGTCTATAAACGAGGTACATAGATATGCACATCCAAATAGTAAAAAAAATATACTTACCTATCGAATTTTCTCCCAACACAAAAGCTGAATATTTTCTTTGACGACCCGGAAGCAGTTTTCCAGTAGAATTCTGGTGCCTTGCTTTGTTAGGACAGGTTAGTCCACGTAACACTGAGTCCGTACACACAAATTCAGGAAGATTACTGGAACTACCATGAATATTCTCCTTGCTCCCTTCCACAAGTTGGCATGTAGACCTATTTAGGTGTACCATCTCACCATTACACACCAGTCCATCTCCAGAAGTACTCTTACAACTGGTAGTTTGCATCGACCTATCTTTCGACACTATTGTAGAACCACCATCAAACGAAGAGGAACTTTTGTATTTCCTCCGTTTTCCAAGTGGAAGCGTTGTGTTGAATAACTTCTCTCTACCACGCACAAACGGGATGTTTTCAGTATGGTAATTTCTACTTTTACGTGCCAGTTGTGGTTGAGTTGAAGAAATGTCTTCAGTACCAAAAGTAACCGAATTATTTAACATATACAAGTCGTAGTATCCTGACGGAGTATTATTTTTCAAAACTGTTGCTTTCTGAGGCTTATTCTCATTTCTGGTCTTCACAGATTCACATTCTCCAAAGTTAATATAATTTCCATTCTCTGAACTACTAATATTCAAGTTCGTTGCATTTTTATTGTCGAAAACAGTAGTCTTCTCACTAGTGAAAACCGTGGTTTGATTTAAGTTACCTTTCTTACTGTCTTTGTTAGTGACACTGTCCGTAGACTTAGATTGTATATTTGACTGAACTGTCGTTTCAACAAGGTTTTTGTCATGCTCTCTCTTGTATTCGATAGGAACTTGATTATTTTTATCCGTCACTTTATTTAACTCATCCTGATCGTGTCTAAGGTGGTCTACACCCCTTTGGCTTGAAAAATGTACTGAACTAGGTTTGGTAACCTGGTACTTGAAGCTACTTGAATTCCTCCTGATAGTTTTCATATTTCCAGTGATTTGTGCTTGGTCTACCAAATAGTCCGAGGTTTTATTACGTGATTGAGAAGGATTGTAAGTCGCGTGCATCTGATGGTTATCACTAGTTACAGCTTTGTGTTCTTTAGCGCTATGAGAACGACGTCTACAAACATCAGCATATGGATTTTGGATTTGACCTTCAACGGAAGTTGTTCCTTCCTTCACACGATCATGATGAGGAACTTTTAGTTTTGTTTTCACGGTATGTGGAAGTGAACAAGTTTGATTGCCATCACAATTGTTTCCGCTTGTCTCACATTTTAAATTACAATCTTTACTAATTTCTGTAGTATCCAAGTAGTCGTTATAGGAACAATCTTCAGATTTATTTTGTAAATGAGATGTACAATGTTCTATCTCTTTGGAAAAGCTTCCATGTTGTATACTAGGAAAATCTCCATTCACATTGAAAACATACATAGTAATATTGTTGTTTTTGTACATATCAGTGAATATATGTTTTAGAAGGTTAGACTGTGCTTTATTCGTTATAGTAGACATTTGCTGTGTGCGTAATCTACCCATTTCTGCAACAACAAAAGGAACTTGGTTTCTTCTGTTTCCCACATTATTTTTCCTTCGTTTTACGTTTCGAATAAAACAAGACTTAATTCTTCGTCTTGAATACTTCGCCTTTCTACTTTGATAATGATGTGACACACACAAACTGTACTTGTTACCAGCTGAATGAGGTCTTCTCTTTTTCATTCGCTTTGTAGAGTTTTCGTCTTCACAAGTTTCATGATTTCGATTGACGATGATGTTATTTTGGTAATCATTTACTATACATGCCGTTTGGCTACGATTCTCTGAAACTAAGCTACAAGAAAGAGGCATTGCTGTACATTTATCACTGTTTGATGTGCCAGGAACTTGAACATCAGGTTTCACAATATCTCTGTAATGTAAATAACTATTTGTGCTTTCATTAAGTACATGAGAATCACTAATTAACATTCCGTTTTGCTTTGTTTCTGAAATTGAAGACGTTTCCAGGTTGGAGCAATTCGAAAGCACACATTTGGAATTTGTATTTATCTTTTCAGTTAACTGTGTACTTTCATTTTCAGTTTGACAGCTATTTAAGGTAGCCAATGTTTCTGAATTTGTGCAAGGACGAACAGTTTCATTGGTGTCTTTGCTTGACTCTTCAACACTGAAACTACATATATTCTGCAATTGTGCGTTGCCATGATTACCTTCGCTCGTTTGAACTACCTCTTCGGATGATATATGTTCTGCTAAAATATCTTTCGTGTAGGTTAAAGTCGATATTTTTTCTTTATCCGTCTCTAAAATATCCAGAATAGCATAGTTTGAAGTCGGCCATTGTTTACGAATCTTATATTTTGTAACAGCATCCAGAGATGATGTGACTTCCATGGATGATGCTGTTGTTTCCAAGGGCATTTCCGATAGATCTACAGCATCTTCTATACCCCATTTGCTTCTCCCAGAGCATTCAATCGTATCTAAATCAGGTAGGACCTCGAACTCTGAAACTGCATGTGTATTTTCTTGATTGGTTCGTGTAGTCGTGTCACCACTTGTGACCTTCGAGCAGTTGACATCACCACAAATGTTGCTCTGATCTTTCTGAGAAGTATTTTCTTCATTTTGTACATATTTTTGTTTTGTCTTTTCATATGCTTCAGTTCTTTTCCGTGCTATTCTAGCTTTAAGAGCACTCGTTAAACTTCGTTTCAATGCATGTCTTTCTTTATCGGTGACTTTATTCATATCATTACTTCTATGACTATCATCCGATTCATTTAAAGGATATGCAGAAATATGAGCTTGGTGATTTGGTCCATGAAGAGATATTTGGGGACAAATTTCCGAGCAGGGTAGATTTCTAGTTTCCTTATGTATCTTAGTATCACTATGCATGTTGGAATTTTCGCTGAGTTTTTCGGTTTGGTGTGCCTTACATAAATCTACTTGCGGATCTTCTACTGACTTGGTTTGAGGACAGAAGCATTTTTGATTTGACATTCGATCAAGACGTGGTTCTTCTTCACACGGTGATAACTGGTTTGGAACTTTTATATTTGTGAGAGTTTCGTCAGCGTTTGAAGCATCACTTCCAGTTAATGTATACGCATCCGATGAGGGGTGGAATAATGTTTTAAATGCTTCATTATATTCGTCTTGTTCCTCTGTAGGAAGGTCTTCTACAAGGTTATCCTTCATTTCTTCCAATATGATTTCTGCTTTGTCATTCGTAGCTTCATTTGAACAGTCTATTCGGTGCCCTGTACATGAATCAACTTGTGATGGAATCTCCCTTAAGTTTTCATTTGACTTACTAATATTTGTAACACAATCTTCTCTTCCCTCTGTATGGATAAGATATGACTCGGTTTGAATCACAAAATTTGATCCGGTATTTACCTGTGCGTCTATTGCTGGACTAATTGTAACCTTCTCATCTTCCGACAGATTTTCGGTATTTTTCTTAAATGAAGGATCGACTTCAAAATCCATTTCTCGGACATTTTCTTTTGTGTTATTTTGCTCTGATACATTTTCACAAGCATTATTACAAATTTCACTTACTGTCTGTGAATAGTTTTGTGGGTCTATCAAACAATTTTCTTCTACTCCATTTTCCTGATTTTCCATCATGCATTCATCGACTTTGGGGCAGAGTGAACTTCCAGATACGTCAGTTCTATCACACAGAACTAAGTTTTTATCTGCAGTACAGGAATCACCTTGGACGTGCTGAATCAAGATTGTCTCGTCATTTGTGTCGAAATTTTGTGTACTTACCGGAAACTCAACAATTGTACATAATTCCATCTGTTTTATTGCGCTTTCATTCGCAATATTTACATTATCCATTTCACTTGCATGTCGATAAGAATTAATTTGATTTCTCACTACAACTTGTTTCGTGGCTTCATCAACTTCATTTTCAGCTACTCGATTTTCATTCCATGAGGCAGATGTTTCATTGCTGTTGTTTCTTGACGTAGAAGTGTCGTTTCGTAGGTCGAGGCAAATTTCAATTGACATGGTATTTCTTCTAATAAACTCTTTTCGTTCTTTTGTGTTTTGCATTCTAATAGCACTAAGACTGATCATAAAATCTTGATTATTCTCCAAATGCTTCATGCGTAAGTGAAACTTATGAAATGCGTCTATCAATTCTTGCCCTTTAGATTTGCTGGCTTTCTCTTCGTTGTCCTGTTTCACATCAATATTGTGAATCATTTCAGCATACGAAACTTTTATCTGTTCCAATTCGTTATTCTCTTTCCAGATTCTATGTTGTCTGACATCTCCTAGATATTTGGATACGACTACATCTTCTAAAATGCATCCATTTTCTGGTTGTAAAAGATTCAACCCTACAACCAACACGAAAGGTCTGAGCACACATTTATTAAAAGTTCGATGAATGTTTTGAATATCAAGGGGATGATGACCTTCCCAAAAATTATTGTCATCTTGACGCATTTTTCTTAGATGTTTCATCATTATACTATACACGGAAACAACGGTTGTAATATCTTTACATTTTGTCTCATGGAGTTGAAGAGATACAATTGTAGAATCAGGTTGCTTTGTTTTAATATCTACTATGTTTAAACTCAAATGACTTCCCTCTGAATCTGATTTCCTTGTTTGATTTTCACTGCTTTCATTTGTTAATTGTTCATGACTTTTCGAGTGACCTAACTTCTTTATTCTTCCTAAATCACACTTATCATTTTCCGTTATCCTCTTCCCTGCAGTTTTTGACTTTGTCATCTTTCGCTCTGCAGGTTTCCTTCGAGAAGGAGATTTCCAACCTGCACTTTTTCCATACTTGCTTGCTGGGTCTGTAATACCAGTTTTGGAATACCTTTGAGAGTTTCTTCTAAATGCATGGCGTTGTTTGGGAGTACTCGTTTCTGTTATGGTTTCCTCATTCATCTGTACTTTGTTTAGAAATCTGTCGACTCTTTTAGAAATAAATGGTTTGTTCAGAACGGAATTGACGGACGGTCTGTCTCTAGGATCACGCTTAAAGAGTTGGTTGATCAAGCTTCTCAGCTCGTAACTATAACTCGCTGGGATAGGTGGATATGACCCGCGAATTATCTTCAAAATCAAACTCTTCATATTGCCAGCAATGAATGCATGCTTTAACGTTGTCAGTTCATACAGAACACAGCCTAATGCCCACATGTCACATTTATTATTGTATGGTTTATTTTCACATATCTCAGGAGATAAATAATATGGGGTACCAATGCAAGTTTTTGCCAGTTCTCCTGTATGGTTTAATACCTTTGCAATCCCAAAATCACCTAACTTAACCGTTTTGTCTTTTGTCAGAAATATATTTTGAGACTTAATGTCACGATGTAAAATCTTTCTGTCGTGAACGTGTTTCAATGCCAAGCACACTTGTACAAATATATCTAGTACTTCATCTTCTGAGAAAGTATCACCCGTTTGTGCTCGTTTATGTATTTTACTGTACAAATCTCCACCTTCGCAGTAATCCATAACAATGAACAAACTGCCACCTTGCTCGAATGATTCTTTGTAAGACACAATGTTAGGATGTTGCATTTTGGACAAAACTTGCACTTCTTTTTGGGCTTCCAATTTTTCTTTATCAGACATGCGGGAAATGTTTATTTCTTTTATAACATACTGGATACCCGTGTCTCTAGATTTGACTAGAAATACTGTCCCAAAAGAGCCCTCACCAATCCGCTTCTGTTTTATGTAGCGATCCATTTTGGATGAAAATGTAGTGGATCTCAGGAACTTAGTCATTGATCATACTTGAAGGTAGTAGTACCTGAAAGAAAAAAATGTTGTTTTTTTTAGGTTGAAATATGATAAACTCACTCAATCAATTTGTATGTTATCATGGAAAGAGAATTAACATTTATATCTAGCACATGTACACAATGATTTCTGCACAACTCAGTAACATTCCATCCAGTTCTAATTTTACAATCCTTTCAATATTGACTTTTGCATACAAAAATCAAGATAAACACCCACACAACACAAAACTATTTTTCAAATAATTCTTGAAATGCCGTATTTACTCGAATCTAATGCGCACCTCAATTTTGAAGGGCTTGAAATAGAGAAAACCTGGCAATTGTAATGAGCAACCTGAAAGCAAGTGAAAAATTTTAACGTATACAAAAATGAGTAGTCCCATAGATATCAGTAGCGGATTAACTCAAAATCAGTACGATGATACAGTGTAGTGTCATTTACTGTTCAGACATATTTTAAGCTACTACAGAAATTGGAGTAGATGGTTTAATATTAAAGAATTGGGAGATCACTTGTTGATGCATATAGTGAAACATATGAATCATAACTTTTCCACCCGTAACTGCTACTGGGGAAACCAAAGTTATAGCGCTGAGTAAATGGCTTTATCCTATACAAATCGGAGTAGATGGTGTCACGTTACAGCAATGGAATATAGTAAGTTGAACGTACATTGTAAGAACTGAATCATTCAAACCTCATATACGTACATTTATGCTTCCAATTTACTGTCATACGCAATGAACTTTCAATGGCAGGACAACAAATGATTCCGGTGATGGAAAAACGCCTGCGACAAGCGAATCCTCAAGAATCTTCCAAAATATTTCGCAATTATATTCTGGATCTGTTTAGAGATCTCAAATCATCTCCAACCTGCAAAAGATTGCGCTTTGTATACTCCTCCTGATGGGAGCGAGCTGATTGTCCAT
This sequence comes from Lepisma saccharinum, assembly GCA_022664845.1. Lineage (NCBI taxonomy): Eukaryota > Metazoa > Arthropoda > Insecta > Zygentoma > Lepismatidae > Lepisma > Lepisma saccharinum. The sequence continues at coordinate 21,232 of JAGDQP010018214.1, forward strand.
TACCGTGAAATGTTTTTGACTTTTGAATAAGTATGTATTCAAGCTTCGAATTATAATACGGCAAGTAGGTGAAGGTCAGGAGTGCTTCAAAAAGGTATCAACTACAATTTTAATGTGCCATTACTAATAAGCATTACAGTAACTTGATTGTAGTAGATCTTGGAAAATTACAATTCTCACTTGCGTTGCATTATCTCGAATTCCCACTGTCCTCTTATTAACACCTACGGTATAAGCTACCCCACATAAAGAAGACAGAGTTTGAAACGTCGGAACATACATTAGACAAAGAAGAATGAATCCAATAAATTATCATTAACATAAATATGTACTGTACATTTCTTTTTCCGGCTGTACTAAAACAAGTGAGGCGAAGCCCACTTAAGCTACCGCCAGGCTTCAGTAGCGAGCATCCTATTTACATACAATCAATGTTGCGTTCGAAAATTTGAGGCGAGACCTTTTGTACGACACATCAACTATCTTCCTAGCCCTAGTAGTTCCAAAGTTGAAAATGCCCCTCTGGAAAGTCGGAACCACTCCCGTTATCTGGAGAAATGATTCGGGTTTGATGTTGCCTAGACCTTCTCAACGACATCCCAACCATTTCTCTAGCCCAGTAGTTCCAAAGATATAAAGTGTCCCCAAATCTGGCAACGCCCATATCTCTGGCACCCCCTTCAATCTAGATGAATGATACGGGATTAAGCTAGTTTTGCCGAGACTTTTCCAATGACACCTCAACCAACTTTTTGCCCTAGTAGTTTCTGAGTTGATAGTTGTCGACAGACGGACGGAACAATCACATAAGCTGCGTTAGCTGCTGAAGCCTAAAAGTAATATTTACACTGTTTCAGAAACTTTTATCATTGCAATAGATGGTCAATAAATTTCCTTCATTTAAGCTAATTAAACCTCAATTACTGACATCGATCTGAAAGCTTCCTTAGTTATTTATTTTTTAATCAATCGTATGCTCATTAAGGAAATATATATTTTTTAAAATCAAAAAAATATTTTCTTAGTCATTAGTGTAAGCCTATATAATTCCGAAAATATTTTTGGGAAATATTTTAAAAATATATCCCAATTAGACTATATTTAGAATATCTAATTATTTTTAAAAAATATCTTGAAAATATTCTTTCTGTGATATGGCTATTAGCTGCACTCCCCTAATTTCACGACTCGTTTAGTGTAGAAAATTTTAACCCCAGAATTTGACGCCGGGGCCACCTGTTATCGTTGCCGTAAACCAGAGTGGATCGTGTATAAATAAAATAAAGCACCTAACCAATAATTGGTGAACTTTATAAAATTTGAAAATGCGTATATGCATAAAAAAAAGAAAAAAAGTTACTTTTCTGAAAAATAAAATAAAATTAAAATATCACTCCGTCGGGAACCGAACCCGTGTCATCGGATTAGCTGTCCGATCCGGTAGCCACAACGCTAACTTCCCAGCGGTTTCTTGTGAGTGTTTTTTATGCAGCAGTGCTTCATGACACGCCAATGAGTCAAAACACGTAGCCTTATATATTCTACTTTGAATGACTCATCTAATTTCAGGCTTATACGTCCCTGATTTGAAAATCTTAGATAAACCACTGCATATATATCTGTTTCTTCAAAGTTATAGTCATTGAACTCTCCTTAACAATGTGAGAGTGCTTCTTTGGTATTTAAAGCCAAACGAAAGGAAAAACACTTAACTTTGAATGTCAATTTTCAATTTAATCAATTTTCGTATCAAACTTTAATTCTCACTCACTTTTTTATAAGCTTGTTATCAATCTGGGTCGTTTAAAAATATATCTTGAGTTATGCACAGATCCAATATAGCTTGCAAGCTTATGCCAAACTTGAGCTTCACTTTTAGCTTATGTAGTTACGATTGATGTAACGAACTTCATTTAAGTTGAAATTGACTGTACTAGGTTGGCTTGGATATTGTAAGTTTGATTCAAGCTGAACGTAGATTGATATGTTTTGGTCGCTACCCTAATAGCATTGCTAACTTACAATAGGCTTACAACAAGGTTGACACGTCAAGTATGCAAATTTGCAACTAAATGGCAAAGCACGTCTGTAAGTTTGAAACAAATTTAAAACGAAAGTGTTAGGGCTGCTTTTCTTGCAAGCGTGCCTTGCTTGCAATTTGGGTGAGTAGCCAATTGAAACACGTGTTACACGTAGAACACGCAATAAAACAAATGTTTCAATTGGCTACTTACCCAAATCGCAAGCAACGCACACTTGCAAGAAATTCAACCCTTAGTTGACACTTTTAAACTTGTAGCAAGTTGTCATTGCATTTATATGCTAAAGCTTTTAGGGGAACATCACCAATGATAAATATGCCAGGTGGTATTGCACCCTGAATAATCCTTTTTTGCACGGGGATGCAAAAATAACACTATTAATGTTTAAGCAAAAGAGAGACAATAATATGATAGCACATGTTACACAAAATAAAGTGTGGAAGGTTATAGAGAACTGGTTTAACTATGCATAACTGACTTTGGGTTATGAAAGTTAGGTTAGTTTTCATTAGAAAAAATTTAACAAAGTTACTAATTAAATGAAAAATGCTAGTTATTCACATTGACGCCAAACAAATTACTGAATAACAGCAGTATTACCCAAGATAGTTAAAGGTATTAGGCTTGGAGGAATTAGGAAGGAGACGCCCAAGCTGCCAAATTTTGATGCTGAAAATGGCCGCCCGTCAATTGTCCAGTGCGGCTATCCGCCATCTTGCGTATGGAAGAAAACCATGAAATCCCTATTGTTTTATGCACATCATACAGATAATATTTATATGAAATCTATATCATAATGTTATTATACTTACATTTGTTTTTAGGTAAAGTTTAAATTAACTCCTGGTGCGACTGAATGAAACAAATCTAGCAGAATAAACACTGCACAATGAAAAATATTGACATTTGTAGCCGTTAAGTGCGTAAGACCCCTGGCCACATAGGTAGATGTGTTCATTAAGGAATTCTTCTGCGAACGCGCCCGACACAGCTTTATGAGTTCAAAATCACTCTTTCAATTCTCGAAAGAGTGAACATTATTATTAGTTGAAGTCCCTAATAAACAACACAAAATTATTTTTGCTACTTAAATAATAACGCACAGAACTGTTTCGTAAATAGGCGTCTATACACCATTTGAAAAAAAAATGAAGTTGGTATGACTTGTGGTAGTAATGAATAGTTACTCTCCCGCTTTCCCGAAGAAATTAACCCATACATATTTTCTAGTATTTTACGTAACCACAGGAAAGCAACACAACGAACCCTCAGGAAACATTATCGACACCTTGCAATGTGACAATGATTAACTTGAAATGTACAGGAGTTAAAAATTGGAACCTGTTCAAAATTTTCCCTATGAGCACTTTACTAAATTTTGCAGTATCATTGATTGGTCATTTGCACACTCGAAATTAGCTTTTGTCATGCTAGAAGATATTTCAAGTATCAAAAGCACTGTTCGAAAATAATACAAAACAATACAAGATATTAGACATAATGTTGAACTAGCGAAAACGGGTTAGTCACTTTATATTTATTATTAGACGTTTAACAGACTCAATGTGTCTGCCCAACCGCAAGGGAATCTATAAATAGCTCCATAGCTGGAATTTCTACATTTCTTGACTGCCATAAATTACAATTTACCCCTTGAACCACGTAAACATACTAACATACTGGATACATATGTTTATAACAGTGCTTCTAAGATTCAGAAAGCGTAGTCTTAAATATGTTCCAGTATTCATTTCGAAAATATTTGTTACAATTTAGTCTCTCATTAACCTGGTCTATGACATGAGGAGTTACATGGTGACCGTAACAGTAATAGACCAGTCGCCAGTGGTTGACTAATACGGGAGACAAACAGTAATAATAGTTTATATTGGATATAGTAGTAAACACAGTACGTTTTATACTTCCATAAGGTTTAATAGTGTAGTCCCCAAATGCTGTGCAATCAGAAAATACAGTACCCCCCAAAATGAAATACAGATATTGTAAAGGGCATCTGGAAGAGAGCAGAGCGCACAATAAGAGAACAGAAGTATAAGTAATACAAGATATCCGCGCATATCGAGTAGAAGGCACAGTGAAATAATTAATTATTGCATTCCTTCGTTGTTCAAGTAACAACCTACAGTAAACAGAATCAATGATCTCCACTGCAACAACCGTAGTTCACAATTGGCTACTACAACTGGTCAACTACTGGTGCAAGTACACCTTCAGCAATCTATGTGTCTTTTGTCGTGTTAAATAAAATAAATGCGAGCTCCTTTTTCTTTGACTTATGGTTGGTTTCTTTTTTTTCTATTATATAAACGTCAGTTCTTGCTTAGAGTTGAAATTCTCGTTATTTGGTCAAACATGGATACGGTCACCCTATAAATCACATTATTTAATTGTAATCACATTTAATTTACACGTGAAGGTTTGGCATTATGGTAAAAGAATACAAACATACACAGATAATTTGTGAGTGCGTATAAAATATTGTATAGCTCAACATAAAAATTAATCAAACTTCCAGTGAACATCGCAAGCTGCATAACGATAAACAATTCCCCAAAGTGCATGAAATATAATGAATACTACTGACATTTCCTTTAGTCAGTTTTCTTGTAATTATTTAAAATCTATGAGAAAAATTAGAACAGTAATCCTTTTCTTTAAATTCTCGAATTAACCTATTGACGGCATAATGAAAAGCATAGAAAAACACTTTTAATTGTCTTAATGCCATCAATTTATATTAAGATTTTATATTTCGATGGAAGTTTTCTCTAACACTCACCTGTGAAATGTGACATTGTGACCCTTCTTATTGTATCTGTTTATGCATCCAAAAGCGACACAACTTATTACCATTTTAAAAATCACAGAAAAGCACAAAGAATGATCTGATTATTTGCATGTCTTTGAATGCAATACTTCAATTTTATTCCATACGCAATATGGCGGACCGTGATACATACAACCGGGGCGGCGGCCATTTTCGGCTTCAATTTATTTTCGAAGTAGGGGTACGTTTGGGTGTCTCCTTCTACTTTAATTCCTCTATGGTATTAGGTAGCGCCACTTGCAACCGCTCGTCTGCCTTTTGATGCGTGACGTCATAGGTGAGAAGGAAAACTCGTCCATATAATAGGAAAAATGTGATAGCTGAGTTTTTTTGTACGGGGTTGAGGGTATTCTAAAGTTAGGGAATTAAAATATGAATATTTATATTTTTGTAATAGTCATGTAATGCATTGTATTTTTATCAATTACGGGAAATGTAATCAAATAAATAGTTTAATTTAATTTAACGAGCAAATTAATTTGCCATTGGAGAAATATTCAATGAAATTCAATAAGACGAAATTAGTCAAAGTAATCAAAATAAATTATTAGCTCCACTCGACCTCAAACGTTATATTGTAATTGAAAGCAGTGGTGTAGGCAAAGGAGGATAACCTTATTTTTAGGCTTCAGCAGTGCTATGAAGCCTTATGTGTCCACTCTGTCCACCTGTCGACAGCTTTCAACTGAGGAACTACAAGGGCTAGGAAGATGGCTGACGTGTTGCTCGAAAGATCTCAGCAAGACTTGCTCCAACCCGTACAGATGATATACATTAAAGGGGCGACGTCAGAGATAGGGGCAATTTATATCTTTAGAATTACTAGGACTAGAAATGTGATTAAGGTGCCATTGGAGAGGTCTCGACAAGCCGAGTTAAAACCCGTATCATTCATCTAGATAGCAGGGGTAGATACCGAGTTTCGAGGGAGAATTTTCAACTTTAGAACTACTATGGCTAGGATGGTGATTGAGGTGTCGTTGGAGAGGTCTATGCTATTAGGGTAGTGCACAGCAGGTCTGTTTGTGGCTTGTATTTACAAGCATGGCAAGTTTGTCAGGTACCAACTACTATGATTCAAGCGTATCCTTGCCATGGCAGGCTTGATGCAAACTTATATACTTAACATGGCAAGCTTAAGGGCGCCTAAGGGCATTAAAATAAATTCAAATGGAAAGCTTACAACAAGTTTGAATCATGCTTTCTCTGCTATCGAGGACTAGACCGCGCATATTTTTTTAAATAATATTCACATTAGTTAGGGATGAAGTCACCCACAGAACTTTCCTACTGTGTCGAATAATGTTGATGTCAAGTTTGGTGCCGATACGTTTAAATCTTGAGGCAATTTGAGAGATTACATTTTATAGAAAATAGGTTGGCAACACTGATAACTGGGATGCTTAGGTCGGAGATACCTACATAACTTTTCTACTGTATCTAATAATGTCGATGCCCCGTTTGATGCGTATACATCCAACGTTTGGAACTAAACTGAAAACTTCTTGTAATATAGACAACTGGGGTGCTACGTTTCTATTCATCAACGAATCCTTGAAGCGCATGGCTGCTTACACTCTTAGCTTGGCTCTCGAACGCTGCTCAAGTTTCTCAAAAAAGATCTATTGCAAAACATGACTCTTTGGTAAATACATCAATCTTTGGTTCGTTTATTTCGTTCAAAGGTGTACATATATTCTTTGGGATTCGATTTTGAAAAAACAATAAAATAAAAAATAAAAAAAATAACGATGCGAAATCACACATCATCACGAAAACCAGTTATAGCCCGTCACCGAGAAAAAGACGTTCTTTTCGATTGAAAGTGAATAAACTAACTCATGGTAGGCTGAAACTACGTAGGCTACTCAAAGTGCCATAGTACTGGAAGATAAAAGACACATCGGAGGAAAGAGTGGGGATTGTGACCTCATGGTACAGAGCTATCCCCATATCCCCCCGGGGGGGGCTGCGCTCCCATAGGGTAAGTTTGCCCCGTTTATTGTAACACACTCATGATGGTACACCTTCATACCAAATTTCGTTTCTTTAACTACAGTGTTTTAAAAAATGCTTTTGGGCAGCCATTTTGGATTAAAGATGGCGACTTTCAAAACATTTTCTTATATTGTCGTGATCTGCTCATAATGGTACACCTTCATACCAAATTTCATTTCTCTAGCTCGAACGGTGAGGTAAATGTTTTTGGAGCGGCCATTTTGAAACCAAGATGGTGACTTTTTCCAAATGTTGTAATATTTTCCTAAACTACTCTTGATGATACACCTTCATACAAAATTTTCTTTTTCTAGTTCGAACGGCGTGGAAAATGGTTTTTCGAGCAGCCATTTTGAATCCAAGATGGAAACTTTTTCCAAATGTAATATTTTCCTAAAATAATCTTTATGACAAATTTCGTATATCTAGCTCGAACGGTGTTGAAAATCAATTTTTCAGGTTAGCCATTTTGGATCCAATATGGCGTCTTTGAAGACATTTTGTAATATTTTCATATTCTACTAGTGATGATGTACCGTCATACCAAATTTGGTGTTTCTAGCCCCAGCGGTTTAGACTATGCACTCTATACAACAATAGGTTTGGCGGCAATATTGGATCCAAGATGGCGACTTTTTCAAAATGTAAGGTTTTCCTAAACCACTCTTGATAACACACCTTTATGCCCAATTTCGTATCTCTAGCTCAAACGATGTGGAAAATAAAATTTTTGGGGTTCGCCATTTTGGATCAAAGATGCCGTCTTTGGATACATTTTGTGATATTTTCGAAGCCTACTTGTGATGATGTAACGTCATACCAAATCTGGTGTTTGTAGCTTCAGCAGTTTAGACTGTGTATTCTATACAACAATGGGTGAATTGTTTTTCAATCTCAAAAACGAACCAGTTAAACCCCGTCACCGGGAAAAAGGCGTCCTTTTTGATTGAAAGTGAATTGAATAACTCGTAATAGGCTGAAAGTATGTAATGAATTTTTTGGGTCCGCCATTTTGAATCTAAGGTGCCGTCTTTGGAGACATTTTGTAATATTTTCGTAACGTACTAGTTACTGATGATGTACCGCCATACAAAGTTTTTCTATCCGGCCGTTTAGACGGTGTATTCTATACAACAAAGGGTTTGCCGGCCATTTTGGATACAAGATAGCGAATATTTCAAATTTTGGTGATACCACATTTCGTCCAACGAAATTTTGTTCACGCGACATTTCGTCCACAAATATTTCGTCCAAAGACAATTCGTCCACTTGACTTTTCGTCCGCAAGACATCTCGTCCAACAGATTTTTCGTCCGCAAGACATTTCGTCCAACAGATTTTTCGTCCACGAGACATTTCGTCCAATCGACTTTTGGTCCAACGGATTTTTCGTCAACAAGATATTTCGTCCAGTCGACTTTTGGTTCAACAGAGTTTTCGTCCACAGGACATTTCGTCCAATCGACTTTTGGTCCAACGGATTTTTCGTCCAATCGACATTTGGTCCAAAGGATTTTTCATCCACAAACATTTCGTCCAATCGACATTTGGTCCAACGGACTTTTCGTCCACAGGGCATTTCGTCCAATCGACATTTGGTCCAAAGGACTTTTCGTCCACAGGACATTTGGTCCAATACACATAATGAACGGCTGGAGCTACTGAAACGAAATTTAGTAATGTGATACATTATCACTAGTAGGTTACGAAAATATTACCAAATGTCTCCAAAGGCGCCATATTGAATCCAAAATGGTGGACCTAAAATCACGCCGTTTGAGCTAGAGATACCAAATTTGGCATGAATGTGTAATATCGAGAGTAGTTTAGGAAAATATTACATTTTCAAAATGTCGCCACCTTGGCTAAAAAATGGCCGCGAAACACATTGTTTTATAGAATACACACCCAAATCCATAGAGTTAGGAAGAAAATAGAGATAACATACATGACGTCACATGAAGCCAAATTCCGGTTTATCAGCAGCCATCTTGTGTGGCCCCATTAGCGTTCCTCTATACCGAGTACTGTGAGGATTGCCTTTTTCAATAGAAGGATGAGTGCACCCCAGAGAGGCAATGTTCGGAAAATAGGGTCTTTAAATATGGGGCCAGTCAATATGGCGGAAATGGCCGCCAAACTCATTATTTTATAGAATACACAGCCAAATCCGCTGGAGCTAGTGAAACGAAATTTGGTATGGTGGAATTTGGTATGGTGGTACATTATCACTAGTAGGTTACGAAAATATTACTAAATGTCTCCAAAGACGCCATATTGAACCCAAAATGGCAGAACTAAAAATCAATTTTCACACCGTTTGGGCTAGATATCAAATTCGGCACAAAGGTGTAATATCAAGAGTAGTTTAGGAAAATGTTACATTTTCAAAAAGTCGCCATCTTGGATAAAAAATGGCCGTCAAACTAATTGTTGTATAGAATACACAGCTAAAATCGCTTGGGGTACTGAAGTGAAATTTGGTATGAAGGTACATCATCACTAGAGAGTTAGAAATTATTTCAAAATGTATCCAAAAACGCCATCTTAGATCCAAAATGGTGGGTCCAAAAGCATTTTCCACACCGTTTCAGCTAGAAATACGAAATTTGGCATAAAGGTATATCATCAAGAGTAGATTAAGAAAAAATACAAAATGTTGAAAAAGTAGCCATCTTTGATTCAAATTGGCCGCCCAAATATAACTTTCCACATCGTCCGAGCTAGAGAAATTAAATTTGGTATGAAGGTGCAAAATCAGGAGTAGTTCACGACAATAAAAGAAAAAGTTAAAAAGTCGCCATTTTTAATCTAAAATGACGACCTCAAAACCCATTTTTGAAACCACTGAGGCTAGAAAAACGAAATTCAGTTTGAAGCCGTACCATCACGGGTAGGTTAGAATAAATGAGGCAAACCTTCAATATGCGGGCGAAGCTCCCCCCCCCCGGGTTGTTGGGAGCAGATTGGCACCATGAGGGAAAGATGCCCAAAGAGAGTAGCTACGATAAAGGGGGTGAAACCCCCAAAAAAACCCAAGTTGGGGTGCATTGATGCGCCCGCATTGATGCAAAGAAGCAAAGCGAATCCACATAATATATAGTCCCATAGTCACTCACTGACTGACTCACTGACACTGATCATATTTCCCAAGCCAAACTACTTAAACTAGAAACAACAAATTTGGTATGAAGGTGTATGACCAAAAGTAGGTAAAGGAAAAATTCCGACATTTTAAAAAAGTCGCCATCTTGCATTTAAAATATCCGCAAAACCCATTGTTGTATTGTATACACAACCTAAACGACTGGAGCTATAGAAGCGAAATTTGGTATGACGTACAAAATCACTAGTAGGTTACGAAAATATTAAAAATGTCTTCAAAGACGCCATCTGGAATCCAAAATAGCGGACCGCACCGTTTGAGCTAGAGATACGAAATTTCGTATGAAGGTGTATGACCAAGAGCAGTTTAGTAAAATATTGCAAAATGATTAAAAAGTCGCCATCTTGGATCCAAAATGGCCGCCAAACATATTGTAGTACAAAATACATAGCCTAAACCTTTGCCCTAGAAACACCAAATTTAGTATGAGAGTACATCATCGCTATTAGGTTACGAACATATTAGAAAATGTATCCAAAGACGAAACTTGGATAAAAAATGCCGGACCCAAAATTCATTTTTCACACCGTTTGAACTAGAAATATGAAATTTGGCACGCAGGTGTATTGTCACGAGTAGTTTAAAAAAAAATTATAACTTTTGTTTTAAAAATCACCATCTTGGATCCAAAATGGGCGCTCCAAAACCCTTTTTCCATACCGTTCGAGCCAGACAAACGCAATTTGCTATGAAGGTGTACCAACACGAGTAGATCACGACAATATAAGAACACGTGAAAAAAGTCGTCATCTTTAATCCAGAATGGCTGCCCAAAAACCCATTTTTCAAACCACTGAAACTAGAGAAACGAAATTTGGTATGAGGGTGTGCCATCACGAGTAGGTTACAATAAATGAGGATAAACCTACCCTGTCGTGGCGCAGCCCCAACCGAGGAAAGGCAGATCAGCGCCATGGGCGTGGTTTCCCCCAGATACTCTGGTTACGATAAAGAGGGCGTCCCCCCCCCCAGGGGAACCAAGCGAGTTAGACGTTTAAAATAAGAAGCAAGCACGCAATTCTTTGCTACATTAAATCGATATACAAACAATGCAAAGTACTTTGAAAGAAACACAATTAGACGAATACTTTTAACTCATATATATCCAGAACCACATACTGAATTATGTCTATACTCTGAAAGGCATTGGGTTTAATAAATCCGAGTCAAATCGAAGGTTGGTTAGTGTCGGATCAACCACATTGTGATTTGCTGTTGAGTTTCTCTTCATAATATGCACGATTCATCAATACTGATTTCTTTGCAGAGTAGGTACATGAGAATATTTTAAGTATCCCTTAATTTCTGATTCCCACACAAGATAGGAAATCGATGAAAGAATTTTTAGATCTTTGCGATTTATGCTGCACACATTCATTGTCCAATTCAGTGTGTCAGTTGTGAGTGGGTGAACACTTCTTGCATAGAAATTTCTAATTGAAATATTTGAATTACATAAAATATAGTTCGAAGAAAAGTGATAATGTGACAATGACATTTTTCTGAGAAAATCTGCGTCTTATACGAAGATCGTAGATAGAAAATAAATAGCTTCTTTGCAATTGCAATATACCAAGATGACTAGTGACGTATTTAGGGGCTGGTTCGGGGCAGACTTTTCCCCAGAATTTTACGTTTGGGAGAAACGGATATTGTCAAGGGGGATGTAAGAAAAATCGATATTAATTTCTGTTCATGTAATTAAGAAGTTATATATTATGATTCTTTTACAAAATATTTCTGGCAAGCAGGAACCTAGCTAGCAATATTACATATTTACATTGTACCAGAATAACTAGAATTGACAATAATAATTTATGTTTCTATGAAAAATTCCGGTGAATTAAAAACTTTTTATTTTTATAACAATAGTATGCATTTACATGGATCACTAAAATTATGGACAATTGCTTACAGCAGAAGTATCAGTACTTTAAGGAAACTAGTAGTGAGCCGTAGTACATGAATTACTTTCAAGAAATAAAATTTACATATAAACAAATTCCTATTATCATTTACAGAAAAAGGGTAATGTTATCACCTGTGTGTAATAAACGCGCTGTGAACGGCGCACGGGGAATGTGGAGGTAGCGCTTCACATTTTCTAGACTTACGGTAAGAAGTGAGGTGGGGTGGTCAGTCCCACGCTCGACCTGGTACTCCATTTGATGAGAGGGTGAGTACACCTCGTGACCTCGGAGCGCCAGGTATGGGAACACTACGAGAAAAATCTCCATTCTTCTGGTCGGTATTTGAACCCGAGCCGTCCGATTAGTAGTCAGACGCGCTACGACTAATCTCAAAAGGCTCTTCACTGACTAAGGTCAACTTCAATCACGGAGACTGCAAGAGATAATATTGCTAGAAGCCCTGGCTGAAGGGTACAGATATTGTTAGCAGTGGTGACCCTACGTTCCTTGCGCTATCAAACTAAAGGTGCAGTTATCCTGAATCCTTTTAGAACATGTGAGATTCTTCATACAAGTGCTAATACTGCAAACGGTTGTCTCATATATGTGTACTTCTAACAAGGGAAGGGTCAATCAGATCACCCCGGAACCCTACTTCAAATTTCGTACACATGTAGGTCAGCCACAAAGAGATTACTACACAAAAAAATAGCTGCCATTGAATAAAAGGTAAAGTTTGGACGCGGTCTGTTATACAGTGCTTGTCAAAGTTCCAGAAAGTCAAAGGTCTATCAAAATATTAGCCACTTCTCTTATTATTCTTGTAATTTCGTAGAATCTATCAAAAATGGAGCAACATACTCGAGCTTCTTCTCTTTCTTATCACTCATGTAAAGGTTGTTTATCACTGTCAAACTTTTCCTATGGTGGCAGAACCACCCGTTTACTCCTTTCCTGTTGTTCCACAGTATTGACGCAGTGTCCGATTTGTTATAAATTACGAAGGGGAATCCTAAAACAAGTGGATGCCTACAAGTTTCAATATACTACCTTTTTGGTGAAAATAGATAGATTTTATCCCTGATTGGGGTGATAATCAAAATCAATAACCCGGGATCAAATTATAATGCCCCAGGGGAAATCGAACATTGTATGGGGTCACGGTGGCTCAGTTGGTACAGCGCTCGCTCACCTCTGGTGCTAGGGTTCGTCGGATCGATCTCTGCTCAAGCCATGTGGACTTTGTGGTGGACGAACACAGTGTGCGTGGGTTTTCTCGGGATGTTTCCGTTTCCTCCCACTTTATTCATTCAACCAATTTATCTCTTCATCATCCATACAGCCTGAGCCATAGTTGCCTAAATGCCTTAAAATAAATTCGAATTCACAATTCAAATTCGAGCACTGTATTGGCGTAAACGGAAACTCGTACGATTAGGTACAAAATCAATCATAAAAATTGCTTACTTTATTGCTTCTAAAAATATTTAGAATAAGTTAGTATTGTCAAACGGAGCAAATGACTATCGCAGAGTATTTTATATAAATAATGGATTAGGAATTATGAAATGTGAATAAAAGTAGTAGATAGTTAAACGTACATTCTACTATCATGAAATAGACGTATTTCATAAATGAACTTCCATGCAGAAGAAACGCATTCTAACTGACAAACGTAGCGTTTCCGTAACTTTTAGCTCTTATCACCATTAACGTGCCTTCCGTCCCTGTAGAGCCCAGAACTTATATCATACAGTTTTGAACAGGACATATTCTTATTTATTTTATCCTTATATACAGAATCTGCAATAAAACTGGGGATTCTCATTTAAAAAATCAAAATTGGGCCCCACACATTTTGATTGGCTAGCCCATCCAATAGCTCTGTTGATTTTTTGATACCTGTGTTTTTTTTTTCAAATTACAAAACTGCATTGCAACTGAGATATTTAGCTGTTCCGGAACCTTTAACACCTCTCACTATTAATCTACTTTCCGGCCGTGTAGGGCTCACATTCTACAGTTTTTAGCAGGACATATTCTAATTTAGTTTTTTCCATAGATACAGAATCTGTAATAAAAGATGGGGATTCCAATTTAAAAAATCAAAAGTGGGGCCCAAACAGGACCCCACACATTTTAATGGGCTAGCCCATCCGATAGCTCTGCAACATTTGTCGCTTTCAAGTTTTCATAAAACGCATTCTAACCTAGATATTAAGCAGTTTTGGAACTTTTAGACCGCGTCCAAACTTTACGCTTTTATTCAAAGGTCTTGCACTTCAAAATGGCAGCTAATTTTTTGTGTGGTAATCTCTTTGTGGCTGACCTACCTGTGTACGAAATTTGAAGTAGGGTTTCGGGGTGATCTGAGTGACCCTTTCCTTGTAAGTACTAAACCAAACCTCACCTTTAAAACGATCTTGATAAAAGTTGAAGTTTTAGTAGAATATGGACACACTTAAAGCAGAAATCTCCATGAACCTGCCAGATCTGAACCACACCTTGGACGACGTATAGCACATGGAGGTTGGACAACAATAAAACAATGAAGAGAGAAGCGAAATAGCAATGTTGACCTTACCGGCAAGACTGCAGCAATCCAGAGTGGACTAAGCTGGTGCCTCTAGGCCAAAATAAAAGTTCAGAGGTGCCCAGAAAGAATGCTTCAGAACACTGCCCAAGCAGCTGTACAAAAGGTTTCCTGCCCTGCAGTACGAGTTAGAAATTAGGAAAGGGATACGAGATGGTAGATCCTTAAGAAGGCTCCAGAAACCTGATTTTAATTTAATTTGGCTCGGTTCACCAAACCACCAGCCAGTTTCGAAGATAACATCACAGCTATTTTGCGGAGAGGGGAACTAAGTATCAATGATGAGGCTACCAACATTACAGGCAGTTAGTATCGAAGTTGGAAGAAGAGTGAGGATTCACTTTGGTAGAATGCAAGGCCCAGTTAATTTCAGAGACCATAAAGAAAGAGGGCGCCAATTGGATTCGCCAATTGGATTTCGTGCTGGACTTCCTGGAGACAAAGCTACAAGCGACCAACAAAACTAAAAAATGAGACACCTACACCTAAAAAACTGGGATAACAAGCAAACACCGCCAGTCAGACGTCCAGGAGGGACACCAAACAAGTTTTGTTGGAAATTTTAATAAAACATAGGAAGTATACTTTCAACATAAAAACACCGGTAAAGATCAACTAAATATTCCGAAAAGTGAAACTGCATTTCACCCAAACAAAACCTGGTAATAAATTATTTTTCTACCCATAACTCCCACAAGTTGCATAGATAAAGGAAGAAGCTGATCCACAACCAAGAAAATCCAAATGCATGAATCCCTCATAACTTGACAAAGAAGAATTTAACTACGCACGAGATAGAAGTCTTAGACAAAAAACGTTCGTTCTCCCCACACCTAAGCCGAATACTTTGGCCCTCACAAAGGCCGCGAAAATTTTTGGCAAAAACTGTAGAGCCATTGGCAGAGGGAGGACACTACACAGGCAGATCATTTCAGTTTTTTCTAGGGAGGGGGGTCAAAAATGTACTGAAGCATATATATAAGTGGAAATGGGCCGGTCACATAGCTAGACGAACAGATGGAAGATGGACGAAAACTGTACTACATTGGATTCCTAGAGAAAAGAAACGACCGAGACGACGTCCAAATGCAAGATGGGTAGATGAAATCAAGCGTTTTTCAGGAGCTACATGGATGAGGATAGCAGCAGACCGAGATATGTGGAAAGAAAAGGGGGAGGCATTCATCCAGCAGTGGATAGAAAACGGCTGAATATGATGAT
>JAGDQP010018215.1:0-23228 GCA_022664845.1 Lepisma saccharinum
AAAATCTACAGGCGAAAAGTAATGATGTAAAGTTTGTTAGTGCATTGAGAACGTGTAATGAAATAAATGGAATTATATTATTAGGTAATTTGGAATTAGCAGGTAAGTAATAGTATATCAGTTCGTATGCCTCCACCTTATGACGGACATGTCACTATTTTTTGAACAGTATCATCACGTAGTTATTTAAAAGATAACCTTACTAACCTTTAACTAACCCGTCCTCCCTAGCTAGCTCTCTTGGCATTAATTCCCGTCTGTTCGTGAATTTCTTGTAAGGAAATCATTGGTATAGAATCGTAAAGTTGGCATAAAATGTACTGACCTAATCTAAAGTTTATCCTAGATTAGTGAACAGTATTCAACAATATACGGTAGAAGTGAGAAAACTGAATACGTTCATTGAACCTATTTAGGTTCACGAAAGGATCGAGTGATACCCTTATTAATCACTTCCAGTTTACAATGGCTCGTAGATGTATGACTATTCAAAAGGTTCATAACTCTTGCATTCGGTTCGCTTTTGGATTACGTAAAAGTTAGCACATCTTACCCGTGATGAATAATAGTAATATTTTGACAATGTCTCGGCGTCGGTATCTGCACTACTGTTGCTTGATCTATAAGCTTCTCAAAATAAAGTCTCCACCGTACCTATACTGTAAATTCACAAGTAGGTCCAATATTCATTCATATACAACGCGGAGCTGTGAACAGCTTGATGTACCATGCCACAAGCTCAAACAGGTTCACGGGTCGTTCTCAATATCGGCAGCAAAGGCCTGGAATGCGCTTCCCAAACATATCCAAGATATTGAAACATTTAAATCATTTAAAATTTCGCTAAAATTTTTCCTACTTAAGGATCAGCAGCTAACCTCCAGTACACATGATAAATTTACTATCTACATGTGAGATGCGAAATCGGTTCAATATTGTCCTTTTGTGATCATTAACACAATTATTGGTTGTAATTTGTAATGGTGTTTTATTGTTAGTGTGCGTGTCTGTATAGTTGTTTTTTTCTTGTTTAATCCACATTATTTTACTGATTTTGTATCTGTATAACTTTTCTTTATTTATAACTGAATTATTTCTCTTGTATTTCGCTAAATGTTGATGTGTTGTATTTCTAATTATGTATTTCTTCTTGACAAGGGTTAGGTGGTAGAGCAGCCATTTGGTTGCTTTAAGAATTATGTAGTATTCAATGTGAGGGGTAAAACTGAATTTTTCATCAAATGTGATGTGAAGGTCCTTCTAATGGGTCTACACGGCAATTAAATATCGTCAAAGAAAAAAAGAGCAAGCAGCCTGAATAAAAGTTAGTAATGTACAAGTGTATATTTCAATTGGAGAAGTAGAACTCATACAGAAAAGGTATTTATTTAAGTATATGAGCGATAATAGCACTATGGGGCGGAAATGGCCTTTTATTCTCTACGCTAGTGAAAGTTCGATTTAGAAATAATAGCAATAACAATATAAGTATTCACTATTTATTATGACTATTGAAACGACACATATATAGTACATTAATGCTATCAAATATGAGAAAATTCAACTAGATCTGGGCTCGTCATTAAATATTACAATCCTGATTTCTCCTTGTACCATCTATCAACAGAATCTGAATTAAGAACACAAAATTTTGTTTTTATTTCTCTGCTGAGACAACAAAATTAAGAATGATCTCACAGCAACATTTATCCTGATACTCCAGTTTGTAGGGTGTTGGATTCAAGAAAAATTAGTAACTTTTTTGTAGCTCGGTCGATGGCATACTATTACCTCATATAATCCTACCCTAAAAGACCTTGCATCTCTGACTTTTGCGCCATCCAATATGTCCGTCTTATCCAATAGACGGTTTCGTCTATAGTACAATTTCCGTTACTGAGCCGAGGAAAATCCGCGTCAGTTACAAAATGTTACTCTACACGGCAGCAAAGTAACCGTGTGGTGCGCCGTGCCATCATGGAGCAACATAAAACGTTACTTTCTTTTTAATATGGCGATAGGCTCACGATGACTGTAACGTCTGATCACTATGTTGTTATTGGACACATTTGTAGCGCGGGAACTGAGTTGCTTTCCCGAGATTCGTTAGAAAGACTGGTTTCAAGAGTCAGGGCAACGTCCTATACTGCACGCAACTATGTGACAGTTGCTTGGCCGCGGAGTAATTTCGGAATACGATAACATGCCATGGTCACTTTATCTGACTGTCTACGAATTTTTCTTAGAAGCAAGGTGTACCATAGTCGACCTGATATAACCGAAGAACTAAAAAAGAGGTCCGTGACGAACTCGCTCAGATTTCTGTGAACATAGTAGGTCGAGCGATGCAGAATTTTCTTCGACAACTGCAGGAATATTTGCGTAGAAATGGTGATTATCTATTGGACCTCATCTTGAAGACAACAACCTATCTCTTGAATGTAATTAGATTTTATTTAAGACTTTTGCAACTTCGTCTCTGGTCGAACGGTTGATGATGAGAAAATTCGTGGAATGAAAAAAAGTGGGAGGAAAGGAGGAGAACCCCGAGAAAACCAACGCACACGGTGTTTGTCCACCACAAAGCCCATATGGCATGATCAGTATTCAAACCGAGGATTCCAAGCACTATAAGTGAACCCTCTATCACTGAGCCACCGCAATCCTTCTACCCACCTCTTCAGTGGTAGGTATGTATATATTCGTTATCATGAAAAGCCCCTTACAACTATTTATTCTTTTCTTTATATCTCCGTTTCAAAATTTCTCATCTTTTGAGACACTCTGTAGTATAGTTCACTATGTGTTGAAAAAAATACTCTAAATTACTTTACGTGCTTTGAACTATTCCAGGATTTTAATGTTTATCACGATGCCAACTGCGGTACCTGGAGTACTATGATTACCTTTCCCAGTGACAGAAGCAAGTATATGTAAAATTTAATATGTATTAATGGACGGGTGTAGATTTGTATTTTGTATTAATTTGAATTTTAAAATAGCTTAGCAACACTGAAAGATGGTGTTTTAAGGGATGGTAACGACCACATTATTTTCTTATTGTATTAATTAATGGCTATACAAAGTTTGGTGCGGTTACGTCCAAATGTATGGAAGCAACTTGAAAAATTGATTTGTTTAAAAGTTGACAAAACTCACAACTAAGGAGAAATAGCCAACCGTAAATATATATAAAAAAAAAATATTGTATTGTCATCGAAAGTACGTATGTGTGCAAAGTTTGAAATCGATCCGATATGTGGAAGTGGATCAAAATAAGCTTAAAATGTTTTACCCTTACTAACAAGTGAAGTTAAATAGATATAAACTTATAAAAATGGTAGTACGTAACCTCCAGATGGTAGGAATGCAAAATCACAGCCATTTAGTTATGATCGACTTCACACCTTTTCCCCTGTACTTTAATACAACGCAATGTGTTACACTTTCCATGATACGGCGTTAGCCATATATGATATGGCGGTCATATTATATGACGTAAGAGTCGGACATGCGGGGACTTTTAGAATTTGATTATATGGGATGAAAGAAAGCTATCTCCTATTTTTCACAAAGTTACAATTTTTTTCTAGGTTTGGGTAAGCATTTTCCTCTACAGCCTGGAGTATAAAAAAAATTAAGAAATTCTTATTTATTATCTTTCTCATAAATAACCTTTGACAGACAGCCACCGAGACACACATTTTGTGTTAATTTCAACATTTACCATACACAAGGTCATTACCGGATTTAAGGGGGCAGTCTAAAGGGGCTGTAGCACAGGGCCGCACTAGTTTAGGCGGGCGGCCAAAGGTAAATAAAGAGACTTACGATAGGGGATAGCTAGTAGGGTGTTCCTAACAGAGTGCGGCCCTGGGCCCCCAAATAACTTCATCGAGAACTGCACACAGCTATTTTTGGAGAAGGTAAAAACACACATTCTTTCGAAATGCACGATAATATTTCTCAATAAAAAAAAATCTCCGCATGTGTGCAGTGTTTGGGCCTCCTAACCAGCAATGAGATACTGGGAGAGTATCTAAGTGAGAGGAACATTTCATATTCACAGTGAATTGGCCGTGCTGTCGTAGTGTAATGGATAGCATTCCTGACCGGTAACTGGAAGATCCGGGTCCCGGATGCGGCGTCTGTCAATTTTTCTGTGTTAATTTCAATATAGGAAATTGTTCAACTAAACAATTAAGCAACAAACACATTTTCCTTAAAGATTTTTAGCTCCACAATATTACCAGGGATTCTGCCAGGGTTTTCTGTTTGTGGATATAAAGCTAAAATTGGGGGTATATGTAGAGTTTTGCACGATTTCCTAAAATTTTTGAACAGTATATTTTTTTTTTTCAAGTTTCGGTGTGTGTACTCGATAATTTGAAGGGGTAACACCCCTCCATTACAGGGTCTGGCTGAATTCCTGTAACTTTGTAATCCAATAATATACTGTCAAAAATACATAATCGTTGTTAAAAGACTTCTTTGCATATTTAAGGTTTTTAAGCTCACTATTGTATAATACCGAAGGTCCCTGGGGAAGGTAAACCGATGGTAGTTTTCAGTTGCCTCCCCTCGGATGAAGATGTATTGGGAGCTACAGTTTAACGCGGTCTCCGAATCACTTGTGTCGCCAGCGGGAATTGAACCCTGAACACTATTGATTATAAGACAGCGAGCATTACCACTCACCCACAGGGGAGCTAATATAGAAGATTCTACCATATTTAGTACAGAAAGCACTGCAACGACTCGAAGGTCCCGAGTTCGAGTACCGGCAGGGGCATGGGTGTCTTAACTCAAGCGTGACAAATAATCGTGACGGGCTGAAGTCAACAGTTTCTGGACTCGCCAATATAAACTAAAGTTTACGAAATACATTTTAAGGAAGCATTGGATTATGACATTAAATCTTAACATTGTCCCCTTAATTTAGCATGGAAAAGTCGATTAGCATTTGGAAATGGGAAAACTCTTCATATTTTTTTTTTCTAAATAAAGAATCGATAATGATGGTCTTGGAAACAAAATAGAAAGCAGTTTTTCCACAAACAGGAAGTAGAAACGGGAAGATATCATTAAATATTAAAGTACAAGGTGAGCCGAAAGTCGTCACCCCTGAATTTCCAGTTTAGTTTTGCGTGTAATTTTAAGTTGAATGTGATGTGAGGTAGTAATTGACTGTCAGGTAATTCCTAATTGATAAGTTTCCTTCGGCACGTTTCCAAATACCTATTGATTGGCCTACCTACCCTCCTGGCCTCTCTTCTTATGACAGTGTTCTATGAGGTATTATCAAAAAACGATTACGGTTCGTAATATATCCCATAGAACACGATGCGCATAATTTTGTGCAACGAAAATGAATTTGTATATATGCTGATGTTCTTGGACCGAGCCGCCGTAGCTCATTGGTAGAGCTTAGCATTCGGGAGGTCGTGGGTTCAGTCACAGCGGCCGACCATCCTGACTGAGACTTTTCCAGGTTTTTCCCTTAGTCACACCAGGCAAATGCCTGGATGACACCTTCAACATAGGTACTGGCAGATACCTTCACGAATCCTTTACCCTTCCCTATCCCGACCTGAGCCGTAGATGCCTAAACGCCATAAATAAAATTCTGACGTTCTGGATGCTTGAACATTCATCCTGATGAATATTTCATCAATCGAAGATGCATATTTATAGGGAACTTTCTATTCATTCCACTGCAGTAAACTTAATTGGATTATTATGATGTGCTATATTCTATACAGAAGTAGCAAGACTTTCAGACCACCCTGTACATAAAACTGTTGGAATGACTGCACTTTAAATGTGAATTTAAAACTTACGAATAATTGACTTCTAATTATATGTTTTTTTTTAAATTTGAATTTTACAGAAAAAGTAAAAAAAAGCATGGTTGAAAAATGAACCCGGACAAAACGACCACTCTGAAAAATGAATGTGTCCAAAAAAGAAAAAAAGAAGTCTGACAATCCTGAATAATGAGTAAAATTAATGTAAAAGAAATACTAACGTTAACGTGAAAACTTTTATCAAAATTATTTTTGGACAAAATGAATTGCAAGATGTGTCTGGGTACAATATTGAATTCTTTTCATTACCTTTAGACAGCTTTGGCTTAGGCAGTAATCAGGTCAGGAGAGAGGAAGTGGAAAGATCCCGCTAGTTTGAGCGTACCATCCCGGCATAAACTTTGTATGACTGCGGAAGAACGATGGGGAAAATTTAAGTCAGGATGGCTGGCTGCTGGAATCGAACCGAGGACCTTCTGAAGCGAAGTCAAAACTGTACCAACTGAACTACGGCCACTCGGTTATAGCATACAGTTTCGAATTTAATAATAGCGCTTCTTTATGAAACTACGTTAGTCATCATCAAGGGAAGAAATAGTTTTGTTTTGAGAAAATTATTTTCTGTTTGCATATACACAATTTTGAATAACCGACGTAAAAAGAAAGGAAACGACGGGAAAACCTAGCTGGATTCAAACTTAAGGCAATATGATTGATCAGTAATTGTAATCAATTCTCCGCAGAAGCCCTAGATCTAGCGAGGCGCAGCCGCGTTTGGTCCCGTTTCGGGCGCTTTTTTTTTTTTTTTTTTTTTTTTTTGAGGAGTTGAGGAGGCGCAAGACAGATAACATTGCCCTGTACGCAGTGTTTAGTAGGTTCGATGCTGTGTTCCAGAATATATAAATAAAACTAATCCAAGCATGTTTTCATTCATCTTCACTCTTCCCTAATTTCGTTTTCGTTTTTTTTAACTACGTAAATGTAATAAACGAAGGTTTAGTTTTCTTTTTACGCTTTTGTGATTGTGTGTTATTTGGTGACATGATTGCGAGAGTAAAATTAAGTGTAAGTTACAGTAGACGTGTGACTTGCTTTTCACTTTTTATTCTTAATTGTTTTCACGCTATGCATCCGAGATCTTGAAAGCTCACTTTTGCACGTTAATTGTTAGTTTTTAAGTGAGGGTTAAGTGCTGATAATGCCATTGCAAAAGCACATGTTTTTCACTTTCTTTATAGGATTCACCTACACGCGCTCAACGTAAACACACGCGAGCGGACATACACATACATAGGACAAAAAAAAAACAATCATCATACAGAGTGCTAACCTCATGCACCGACAATCTTGGGAGGGATGATCGTACATGGAAAAAGTAAGGGGAGATGTTTTATTCACTGGGATGGAAATACCGCCGCGTTTTGGAGCAACATGCTTCTAAATGGCTGAGAAAATAAACTTCAGAACTCTGTATTTCCAATACCATCAACACAATAGATGATGCGGTATAATCAAAGGTTTCAAACTTCCTCCATTCAAAATTGTTCAAACCTGATCTATACAAAATTGTATATTTCCAAACTGTGCTGTGGGTGTGCAAAGAACTCCTCTAAGGGGCTAAATGCTTGCTTTCCTGAAAAACAAATTCCGAAGAAAATCTGGTCGAAATGAGTAAAAGATGACTTTCCGTATAAGTAAAGATGATATACGAAATCACTGCCCTCCAACTGGGTAATGATATATCCTATCTCACTGATAACAAAAAAGCAAAACGTGGCGTGCATAGCTATGTGGTTACCGCGCAAACCTTCGGTGCCAAGGGTCCCTGGTTAGATTTCCGGTGGAAGCTCCATATCTTAGTAACGTTTCCATTTCCCATACCGGAATCTGGTGGAGGTTGGTGTCAGAAAGGACATACGGTCGTAAAACATCTACCAAAACCAAAACCTGTGGAATACGCTGACCCCATCTTTCACATGGGAAAACCAACGGAGAGAAACATAAATACACATGGAATATATTATGTAGGTCCAATTCTTATATTAGAATGTTATGCAACTACGTATTTTTAAACACTGATCCAAAATACAAATAAAAATCAAATCTAAATTATTTATCATTGAGCAGCTAATCAGAAAGACTAGTTTTTAAGAATAAAACTTTCGTAAGAATATATAAAAAATAAACCAATAAAAATGAGCTATCACATTCGAACAAATTCTGTAATCCTATGTTTTAATTAGCTGACTCTTACGCTGTTGCATTCAGTCTAGACCCAAGAAGCATATACACAGTGGAATGACTATAATTTTCTACGTCATTACATGTTTTTGTAAATGAAAATAGAAGAAAAAGAAGAAATAGTGTATTTGTGGTATTTTGTGAGATTGCTTACGGTATACTGCTCCTATGTCCCTCTAGCGGAAACCAATGAAAACGTTGCGCTTTTATCAATTCTTCATAATTCATCATGGTTTGTAGAATTCAATAATACGTGTATTAATTCTTTGAATACTAGGAAATCAATTAGTGTAGGTTGTGGTATCAAGTGAGAAATTTATCGAACGAAAATGTTATTGACATAATTCTTTTTTGATTAAATAATAGATGAAATTTATGAATTCATTGGAATGCTATTAACTTTGCTGAAAGACGACGTATTAAGCGTGAAGAAACATCCATTATATTTTCTGGAACAGGCTATTTGTTATTTAATCTTTTTATTCGTTTCGATTTATCCGAGTTCGTGAATTTTGAGTAAGTCAACTTACTAAAAAGGTATCACGGATTCGAACCTCATAACAGGAAATGGGGTTGTATGAAACTTAACATAAGTTGGTATGAGTATACAGACACATTTGAGGATTGGGTTCAATGTGTGTTTTAGCATGACATTTTAATAAATATGATAACGATTAAAATTATACTAATTTTCATGGAACACTGAATTTTTTGGGTTTGGATGCCCTGGGCCCACACCCTAAATACGTCCCTGGAATATACCTATTGAAAGTGGTTAAAATATTGTATTTACTCGAATATAAGCACCCCCTTTATTTCAAGATATCGAGTTTACATTCTTGAGTTTTGTACTGTTTCTATCGGGTTTTTCACCGTAAAAATTAAAGTTGAGGGGTACGTGACAACCCAACAAGGGGCGGAGGATCTGGCAAGACGCAAATAGAGTGGAAACTTAAGGTAATTACTTCTATATTTTGTGCTTTTAGATAATCTTTGATAACAAACTTAAAGAAGCAATATTTATCGATATTTGTTACAATTTTAAATTGAACCAAAAATTTGAAGGTGAAGTTAAATTTTGATAGTCGACTCTGTTATGGAAGTAAATCGACTTGTCATATTTAATTTTCAAATTTTAAATGTGACAAATTTAACTACAAATTTGACATGGGATAATGCGCTTAAAGCTCCGATCGTATTAGAATGTTAAAATGTTTCCTGTTTCCATCGTAACGACACTCAATTATTAAGCACATATTCGAGCATAACCCACGAACAATTGAATAGGATACAACCAAGCAATTCATTTTAATGAACTTCTAATGAACATGAAACAAAATCTCAGAAAGGGACGTGAGCCAATGCCCGTGGTTTTATTTAGCTGTCTCACCAGAAGAAGGATCCTTCTCCGCAATCAGTACTGACTTGCGATGAAAAGTGGGTTCATTATAATACTCCACAATGACGTCATCATTGCTTGGTGAACCCCCCTTCGAAACAACCGAAACGACCACTGCATCAACAGAAAATGTTGTTCTGTGTTTGGTGGACTGCTCGGAGTATCGTCCATCGGGAACTGCTGCACCTGACCAGACAATCAGTGCAACGGTATATTGTCAGCAATTGCGATGTGTGCATGAAGTCCAATGTGTGCAATATGTGCATCAGTGCCCCACTGGGATTCAAACACCGGATCGCTCACACGGAAGTCGCGTGCGCTACCGACTTGGCCACGCAGGAGTTTCCATTACCTTTTCATTCCAGACAAAACAGTAAATCAATGATTTAATAAATCAACAATGAATTGCTTTCCTTCTCTCACCATAGAAAGACGAGTTCAAAAAATTACATATTAAAAGAGACAACAATTGTTATTACAAATAATGCATAAGGTTATATCATTAACAAACAAGTTTCAACAAGAAATTTCGAAGTGTTAACGAGTAACTAAATCATTCCAAATGTATGTAAAGAAAGAACAGGGGATCTGGCATAGTGGAGTAGTGGACAAACCACTGTCTAAATAATTAATTATTGTTGGTTCGAGTGCGTAACACAGAATACATTTCTTTCCTATTTGCTGTATTTTTCTTCCAAAGTTTTGTTCTTCCAAAGTGTATTTTAAGAAACTTCTGAAGTGATAACAGCTGATTTCAGTACTGTACAACAACACATTTTTTATTTCAGTAGAAGAAAGAATTATTTATAACAATCCCAGAATTAAAGCAGAATGTCATTAATCGTGGTTAATCTCAACCGTTCAGTAATTTTGATAGTAATTCTAGGTCTTACGATAAAATTGGAATATTGACTGTTAACCAAATACATTTGAATGAAATAGAAAATTCTATCAAGAATTTAAAATCCAAAACGTCAGCTGGATCTGATTACATAACCTCGTATATAGTTAAAGGATGTATTGATTGATTGCGTTCAACTTGGCACTAAAAACATTTGTACTTTCCCGGGTAATTGGAAATCTGTTTTAGTTTGTCCTATACCTAAATCTAACGACGGACGAGAAATTACCAATCATAGGTCTATAGCAATATTATCAGTCTTTTCAAAAGTCTTTGAACAGATTGTATATCAAAGAATTATTAATCATGTGAAGCCAGTTATCTCAGCTAAACAACATGGTTTTGTTTCACAAATATCCACGGTAACGAACCTTGCAATTATTACAGATTTTATTGCAAGCTCGTTGGATGAAAGAAAGCAAGTCGATGTGATTTATATTGACTTTGAAAAGGCATTTGATAGAGTTAATCACAATGTATTACTAGGTAAATTAAATCACAATCACTTCTCTCCATTCTTAATTAGGTTCATGTGCTCTTAACTAACTAATCGCAGACAGTCTGTTCTATTTAAAGATTACAAATCTGATGAATATACAGCACTCTCAGGAGTCCCGCAAGGCTCGAATCTTGGACCATTGTTATTCCTCTTGTTCATTAATGAGCTGCCTGGATTCTTTCCGGATAATGAAAATGTGCTATTTACGGATGATCTCAAAATATATGCAAAAATTAATTCCATGAAAGATGCCATAAAACTACAGCATAGTTTAGACAACTTTACTAACTAATGCGCTATCAATCAACTGTCAGTCAATACGAAGAAATGTAAAGTTTTGCCATTCAGTAGGAACAAATCGATTTATCGATTGATTATGAAATTCATAAATACGTATTAAGTAGGCCCGATGTAGTTAAAGATCTTGGTGTTATGTTTGATATGAAATTGACGTATAACATCCACATAACAAATATTACAAATCAAGCTTTTAAAATGCTAGGATTTGTAATAAGGATAGGAAGAGAGTTTAATATTTTCTACATTATAGAAAATGTACTATGCCTATGTTCGTTCCAAATTAGAATATGCTTCCCCATTTGGAATCAGCATCAACTAAAAAACCGGCAACAACTAGAGAAAATACAATCCAAATTTCTTAAATTTCTAACCCATAAACTAACTCGGATCTATCCTACTTATGAAAATTACGATACAATTGTTAAATGCTTTAATTTTCAGACGTTAGGGCAAAGGCGCTGTATTTCTGATCTAATATTTAAAGTAACTCGAAATAGCTTAGATTGCACAGACTTAGTACCACGTTTACAGTTTCGTGTCCCGTCATTAAAACCTCGGGTAGACAACACTGTTCCTTTCCACTGCAAAAAAGAGAAGGACAGATATAATGATGAAGTCACCAATCTGGAGAACATGTACAATGAAATATGTAGAACTTCCATCGAATTGGATATGTGTGATATGTCTACCAAAACATTTAGATATTGTAATAAAGAAAATGTCTATAAATGAACACTGTAAATATCGACACTCTAATTGGGCTATAAAGCCTGTTGTTTTAACAATAAATAAATAAATAAGTCCGCTGTGTTATCTGTTAACCAAGATGAGAAATACAAATTAACACAAATATCGAACAAAAATACTAATACAAAAAACATAGCACTATTCATGTTCAAATTTTCTTGTATTAAAATTGTATTCAATCCAATAGAACCAATGTCAATAATGTATATTGTATTGTGTTACGTGTGAAAATTAGTATAGTAAATTGGATCAACACTGATAAGTTTGTTTTCTTTTATATTTTCATGAAGATCGGTAAGCAATGGAATATAATTCAACGGGCTCGTATAAGAGCGAAATCATAATTTTTCTGGAAAGACAAAGGAGCGCCTTAAAGTTCTGTTTTACTTAGCGCTTGTGCCAAGAGTTTTCTTGTTTCATTTCCTACAAAAAGCAGATACACATATGACCTTTCTTTACACTTTTACGTACCACAAAATAGCGAGGAAATTGGTAATTCACAAAGTTGCCGCTTATCCACTTTTCAGTCTCAAATTAGGAACAATTTCAGTTTTGGGTAAGCTTGTCACACTAATGTATTCTAACTAAGCTTTACTTACCTGATATATTCTAAACTAACGAATTTGTAACGAAAAGCGAACACAATAAGAAATTTTATAAAAAAGTTAGGACTTCAAGGGGCCGTGCTTACCTTAATCCGGAGTACAATCCATAATTATTTCAAATTATATTTTACTAGATTTTGCTAAATCATCAAGGAATGTATGTAATATATTAATTATTTGCTCGTTCCGATGATACTTAAACAGTAATCTTCTCATATTGTATTTATGGGTACCAAGATACAGTAAATGCGACAAGTGAGCAAATGGTATTTTCTTATTACTGTACACGTGTTCAGCGATTATTCTTACAAATACGGGCAATAAATAATGCCAACGAGCCATAAGGTTTTATATAAATGGAACGAAAGCTATTATATAAATAATGATGAAAATATGATTAGTACATAGTTTGAGATTTAAATTATTCCCAGGTTTTAATATATATTTTAATATACTTATTTGAGGATTTCCCAACACCCTAAGAATTTTTAGTGTCTTACAGAAATATATGAAGCTTTCAGGCACGATTTCTGCACGTTACCATAAAGTCTGTTGTACTTTTCTTTCATTTAATGTTTTACTCTGCATATCTGACTCTGGTACTGGGGGTTATTCAAATAAAACTAGTGCGAAGTGTCGAGATTCTCCAAGTACTTGGGGAATTCCGAAACTTTATTGGGGCACTTTCGACACCAAATATAAACACAGACATTTAACAATATCACTTTGCACTCAGTGACTAACATCTTACGTTTAATTGACATTACGTGCGTTTTCAGTGTCACGTAGATTTTTTTGAAGAAAGTATTTAGAAACGCATTATTTTTGAACGTGTCAGAAGTACCTCACAATGTAATAATGTCGGAAGTGCCCCAAAACACCTAATATTAGAAGTATATTAATTTCTAGAGTGTGCACCATTCACTAGAGGTAAGGAAACTGCATGAACCCTTTGATATGCAGGAACTTCGAACTCTTTAATAACTAAGAATTGAATGTTAATATTTTAGAAGAGCGTCATTTTAGTCACATCTCGTGACTGATCCTATAGCTAATTTCGACATTTTTCTATGGATAGACAAGATATACTTTAAAAAATAAGGTCTACCATAGTTCCACTCGAATGCATTTTTTAAAATTCATATTTCCACTTCATGCTATTTCTATCGCAGCAGTACATTCACACATCACTTTTCCTTTTAAGTGAACACAAAAAGGAAGGTAAGCCAGCTTTTATACGGAAGCAGGAAGAGAAACAGATTTCAAATTTAAGTTTATCGACCTCGATTAAGCTCTCCGAGATACTCTACACTATTCCAGGAACCTCGCCTCGATTTATCCAGCCGTTTTAGGGTCCAACAACACCTGCTGCGAAGTGTGAATGAAGACTTATAGAACGGGATTGTCCGTCGATAACTTTTTAACTCAGAAACTACTAGGGCTAGGAAGGTGGTTGAGGTGTTGTTGGAAAGGTCTCGGCGAGACTAACTCAAACTCGTATAGATCATACACACTGCAGGGGCGGTGTCATAGATAAGGGAGGTAATTTTTAACTCAGAAACTACTAGGACTAGGAAGATGGTTGAGGTGTCATAGGAAAGGTCTCACTGGGTTCTCACACGTTTAGAGACCCCGCCAAAGGTAAACAAGTTACTTTTACGACTATAGGGGATATGTAAAAGGGGTTTTAACAAAGGGTCTCGCCCAGTGTGGAAGTTAACAGCCTCCAAATAGCTTAATACAGCACTCTCTATATGTTTTAGTAATATAGTCTAAAACTTTCTTTACCATATTGAGGTGGGAATATATGCATTTAAATAATAGCCAATAGCTTCTCATTTTCCAACTTTACAATCAACATAATTAACAATGCCCAATTAGAATTTTGTAATTTTTCTTTCATGTATTTTTTTTTCTACAACAATTCATACTCCTGTTACTAATATAATACTTGACAGTATCTATTTGAACGGAGATTCTGTTAAGATTTCTAGTTTTGGGGACAGGGTAAAACCCGAATTTGGGGTCTTAGCACAGTTTAAACTGAATTTTGTTGGGTTACTGCCAAATTTTTAACTGTAACAATTTTAAAAGTATTTGAAAATTTGTAGATGATCATCAAATCCTCTTGATTATCATCGCTAGCTCATCCTTCAATTCTCAGTAGTCATAGATGTAGGCACACTTGATTATATTTATTTATAATTTACCACCTGGAGGATCACGAAGTGCTGCTAAGTAAATATTAGTTTTAATACATGGCCATAAGGTCTTCAAATCAAAGATAATTCTTGCAAAGAACATATAGCCATAAAGGCATATAAATAATTATCAATAAGGCTAATAGGGGCAAAAAATATTTAAATTTAACACCTAGATATTAGTGCGTGACCATAAGGTTATTGAATCTAGTATAAATGCATTAAAGGCTAAAAATTGTACTAAAAAACTTATATAGAAGTGGTATAGGCTGGTTTTACAGAAGTGGTAAAAATCCAAGTTAAGGCCTACGTTTTAAAGAGAATTTATCTGCTAATTGTGTTAATAAGAGAGTTTATGGGGAAAAAAGATAATAGAATCACTATAACTTCACCACAAAGTTCTTTTTCACTTGAAAGTCTTCTAAAGAGTAGATGTTCTTAATCTATCTTCTGGTGAAAAATAGTATTTAATTCGATAAGTTTAATAATTGTTTACCAGCTAGTAAGTGCAGCTTGGCGCCCTTTATCCGGAAGTTTTTATCTCAGATTATGCAACCTGCATTACCAGTGTGAAACACTGGTAACAGAGAAGGTTATTATTAATTCTGGTATTACATTATTTTATATTACGGTCACAGTCTCCAAAGCACTGAGCCGCAGATCCAAAGATGGCGCTCATGAACAGTGCTACCAACTCGATTATTTTTTATTAAAAAAAAATACTGACATTTCAATTTATTTCAGTTCGCAAACCGAACATGTAACACACGAAGAATAATTACTGCGTTCATTTCAACACTATTACCTCAAACACATCTTGAGTTAGTGTCATACGAAAATCAGCAATGGTTGTTTGTTATAGTGTCAAATGAAGGGCAAACGGGAAAAGCGATCAAAGACTATTTTTGAAAATTTTGAGAAGACACACATTTTAAGGATAATCTAAAGCAACGATCTCCAACAAAAGATGGCAGCACTATCTCCGTACATGTCTAATGTATTCTTATCGTTGCACGAAATGTCCTTTCTGCTCCTATAAATTCAAACCTAGAGAGTTCAAACTTTTGGGGAAGAAAGTTCATAACCAATTCAAGAGCATGATCGATGCCGATTTTTTATTTTCGTTTTCCTTCATTGTTGTTGTGAATTTCAAATGCTATAACAATGAAGCTCTTCCAACAATGAACAAAAAAGAAAATTAAAAATCGGCATCGATCATGCTCTTGAATTGGTTATGAACTTTCTTCCCTGAAAGTTTGAACTCTCTAGGCTTGAATTTGTAGGAGCAACAATGAAATTTCGTGTAGCAGTGAAAATACATTAGACATACCTAGGTATACGGAGGTAGTGCTGCCATCTTTTGTTGGAAATCGTTCCTTTAGATTAGCCTTAAAGTGAAAAGCCTTGAAGTTAAATTTATTTTTGGGCTTCATGCATCTTTCCGGCCTGAACCAAAGATGCCTAAAGAGCAAAAGTAAATTCAAATCAACATGTATGGCAGTGCATGCAGTCAAGTTCTCCGCGTCACAAAACGTCAGCACTGCCAGAAGCATGTTATACAGGAACAAGAGTTTTTGGCGAAATTGGCGTTTTCGAGGCCCCGTAAGAAAAAAAGTGTTAAATATAGGAATATGAGCTTTCAAAGTTAAGGAGATATGGCAAATATGTTCAGGTGTGCAAAATTTCATATTCATAACTTCAAGCATATTCGAGTTGTGGACCCCTGAAATTGCGTATTTTAGGCTAACTGACTCACGCAGTATATTGTTTAGGGTGTTCGGAATAAGCTAGAAAAATGAAATTTGGCATGAAGATGATAAGTAGGTAAAGGAAAAATTCCGACATTTCGAAAACGTCGCCATCTTTTATTCAAAATGGCCGCCAAACGTAAAATTTCAAAGAATACACAGCCTAAACTGTTGAAGCTAAAATAACGAAATTTGGTATGACAGTACATCATTATTAGTCGGTTAGGAAAGTATTACAAAATGTCTCCAAAGACGCCATCTTGGAACCAAGATGGCTGACCTCATAATCCATTTTCCACACCGTTTGAGCTAGATATACGAAATTTGGCATAAATCTGTATTATCAAGAGTAGTTTAGGGAAATATTACAACATTTTGAAAACGTCTCCATCTTGGATTCAAAATGGTAGCCGAAAAAACATTTTCCGCACCGTTCGAGATCGAGAAATGAAATATGATATGAAGGTGTACCATCACGATTAGGTCATGACAATATAAGAAAACGTTAAAAATGTTGCCATCTTTAATCCAAAATAGCCGCACAAAACCCATTTTCCAAACCACTGAAGCTAGAGAAACGAAATTTGGTTTGAAGTTGTCCCCTGGAGAGTTTGGTTGCGATAATGGGAGGGCAGTGCTTCAAAACTCCACAAGTTGTGGGTGCAGCCCACCACGGGATACTGGAGGCAGCGCCCCCAGAGAAGCAAGTATATATAATATACACTTACAAAAAGCTGTGAAATCCGAGCAAAAAGCTCAGCCACGTTCTTCAGGCCTAAAAAGTGGTGAAATGGATGACAGATGAGCCAAGTTCCTTGGCGACAGCATGTAAGAGGAACACTGGTACTTGGCGCGAGTTGGCAGGGTTCATGATCTTCAAGCAACAAGACCGTTGGCGGCCCTAAAACCCACCACGCCCACCAGCACCAACCTAAGGCTCGAAGTCGATCATTATGAACCTTGCCACCTCGCGCCAAGTTCCAGTGTTCCTCTTACATGCTGTCGCTAAGGAACTTGGCTCATCTGTCCTAAATTTCACCACTTTTTAGGGCTGAAGAACTTGGCTGAGCTTTTTGCAACCTCTGGTGTTTTCTTCTCGGATTTAAGTTTTTACGCTTTAAAATGTGCTTTTCTCACAATTTAAAAAATTAAACTTTGATCATTCTTCTTATGCAACTTTTAAATATCTAGTAGGCTAAAAGACATACAAAGTCCAAAAAGTCATCCAGTATAGAACCTACAAAGGTAAAGGAGAGTTAAGAAAAATTCAGACCAGGACTTCGAGCTCACAAAAATGCAAAGAAATGTCATTTTCTCAATATCTACTAAATGAAAATCATTTAAAACATGAAATCACTTGACAACAATATGTAATGAAATCGTCATATTTAAGGAGAAAACAAGCAAACCTTTACATGTCCGTTCTTGATTTAAAAAAAAAGAAAATTGCTCTTCTTATTACCTTAATGAAGGACTCCAATCAATCATGCTAAGTGATTTTATCAAGAAAGTACATATTACGATGAGATAAGTACAATATTTCTTTCAGAAAATAACTTTGTTTCAATGCAGCTCTTGATTTAGGTTTTTAAACGAACACAATCTTTTCTTTTCAATATAAAAGAATAGACACGTGAGCTATTGCTCTGTTCAGTTCAGCTAAAAATGTTGTGCTCCAAAATTACCACAGAAAATCATCGGATGTATACCAAAGATCGCTGAACAATAAAATAGAAAGAAATGAATTGACATTGGCTTGAGAGTAGAAGCAGTATTAATAATTTACCTTTTAATACATGCTAAGCCATCTAGTGTCCATATGTCTGCGTAAATTAAGTTACGGCTTCAAATAAAAATATGCTATGCACAAGATGAATAGTACTCAGTTATAGTTCTTAAGTGTGAAAAAAACAAAAATAATTAGTGATGGAGTCGACATACAAGTATTTTGGTAGTTAGAAATGCAAGCCTTAGAAAGTATTTTATTGCAACAAAAATTACACCACAGCATTTAGAACTAAGTAAATTTAATATTATTCATAAATTGATAACAATGGTTTCACCAGACACAGAATAAGTTACACTTAGCACTTTGAGTGAAACGTCTCTCACAGAGTAAAACTTTATATTTTAAAAGATATGGCGGCATCCGGTTTGACCGGACAATTGTCCTAAATACCGGACGGTTAGCAACCCTATGAGTTATGAAAGTTTATCACCCACAACAACCAATAAAATTCAAATGTATGCATACGTGTGACTAACTACATCAAGTTTACAACCAACAGATGGCACTAGAAACTATGTTTAATTATATAAATGGAAAATGTGCTTGGAAATATTAAAATAATACTCAAACATTTTCACTAATTCTTATTAGAATGTAGCCTCTAACGATTCTTCCTTCAACATAACATTTTGAACGTGCTTAACGAAGGCGTTATTCATTGTAATGGACACTCATAGGACGATGTGAGCAATATGGACTAAAAATACGCATGTCGATGGCAAAAATTTACAATTCTTGAATCAATGTACTATTTGCACATTCGATCTACCTTTAATACTCCTTTGACTGGTCAAAGTGATTCAATCATTTAACTTTGCCTGTTTTTAATTATTTTTTTTCCAATTTATGCTTTTTCAACAATGCCTTCATGTTCCTGCGTAACGGCATTCAAGCTTCTCTTTCTTTCCATTGTTCGTATCCTTTACTCGAACAAATTCCTTCTCCTACGCAGTAGTGTAAACTGTAGAGCAATGATCTCTAACGATAGGTGGCAGCACTATCTCCGTATATCTCTATTGTATTTTTTCGTTGCACGAAACTTCAATGCTGCTCCTACAAATTTAAGTCTGTCGGCAAACTTTCAGAGAATAAATTTTATAACTATTTCAAGAGTTCTATCCTTACCAATTCGTAAATTTCTGTTTTGTTTATTGTTGAAATTCCTTATTGTTGCAGTGAATATTCTCTAATAATGAACAAATAAGAAAATTTAAAAAATCGTTGCAGGTCAAATCGTGAAGAAATAGTTGTTGAAAGGACGTCTGATAAAAGAAATGTAATAATCAAAGCCCTAGCTATACCTCTGTAGGGAAATCATAGTTGACAAAGTTTCTCACTCATTCTAGTTAGTACGTTAATAGTCTAACAAAATATGTGAGGTAGACATTTTCCTTCCTGGGCATAAGTTTGGAAATTTCATTGGTTCCAGAAATTCCGTTCGGGAGATGTGTCGTGCTGATGAACCTCGCAGTGGACATGCGTTGGATGACTTGACCCTGAAAGCAGCCATCGAGGAGGACAATAGTCTAACGTGTGATGAACTTGCAGAAAGGTTCCATGTTTCCGCTGAAACAATCAGATTGCTCCTGCATGGGATAGAGAAGTCATACAGGTTAAGCAAGTGGGTAACCCACACATTGTCGACAGCCAACAAGGAACAACGAGTGAGAGCCTGTTTGTCCTTGCTCACTCGGCACCTGAACACACCCATATTTGATCGTTTGCTCACTGGTGACGAGAAGTGGGTCCTCTATGACACTCCCAAGCGTACCAGACTTTGGTTGTCGCCACATGGCAGTTTTTAAATCATGTAAACAAATATTTAGATTCAGTTTCAAAAAGATTTATTGGTAGTAATTTGAGGACAGTAGATCCCTTAAAATGGAGGTGTTCTTAAAATCTCACGATTCCTTGAAACCAAATTTATTTTATTTCCGCCATGCTGTTATTTTATATTATACTAGTTAATATCATTTTATATATTATAGCTGAATCTCCTGTGCAGTCAATTCTAGGATTTATACAGACTCATGAAGGCAATCCGACACTCTAAAACTGCACATCTTTCTCACTAAAGAAATGCAAGGTAACCAAAAAGTTATTGTCGCTTTTGAAGTCGCATGGGAAGAGGAGACCACTAATATGGAAATAAGTGCCTCAGGTGCTGGAAAACCGATCGCGGTCGGAGTGGGAACATTGACTGTGGAAAAAACAGGCAATTTGCTCGCTCACAGCAGTCACAGTTCAGGTAGTGACGAATAGAAGTTGAGGTGTCAAAACAGCTCGTTCGAGGTTGTCTGGTTTAGGACTTTAAGATGGTTGTATCTGCAGCCGAATGAATTCGCCGAATACGTCAAGCCTTTGTGGATAGTGCTGTGAATATGCGCATCGCCAGGTATTAGATCGAAAAAATCAGGTCGGGAGATGATGAACCCCGCAGTGGGCACCCAAAGCCCTGGATGACGAGACCCTAAAGGCAGCCATATGGATCAGGACATCAACTAAGCGTATGGTGAGCCTGCTGAACGCTTCGAAGTTTCTAATGAAACAGTCAAACTTCACCAGCACCGCATAGGAAATGCATACAATTGAGCAAGTGGGTTACACGACATACTATCGGAAGCCAACAAGGACCAAGTAGTGACAGTGTTTTAGGTTGCTTTCTCGGCACCAAAACACACCCATATTCGACATAGGGTCACTAGCGACGCGTAGTGCGTCCTATATGAGACTCCGAAGCCTGGCAAACATTATCTGTCACCACGGGACAATGTGTCTCACGCCACAAGACCACCTCTACAGCCACGCAAGATCATGCGCTGTATCTGGTGGACTAGTATCCCAGTACAAGCTGCTACCACCGAGTCAAACCATCACTGAGGACCTGTTCACGCAGAAGTTGGAGCGTGTTCAACAGGTACTGAAGGAGAACGAGCCATCATTGGTGAATCGGAAGGATGTACTGTTCCTTGCCGACAATGTCAGGCCGCAAGTGGTGCTGGTTGTCAGGGATACCATACAGCAAATAGGCTGGGAGACACAGTGCAATCTAGGACACTTCCCTGATCTTCCACCAACAAATTATAACCTCTTCCATTCCCTGGGAAACATATTTGTGGGAAAACCTTCTCCAATCAGGTAGATTTGCGGCAGGCACACACGCCCTTCTTTTCTTCCAAGATTCCTAGTTTTACTAGGCAGGGCATTGTGCAGCTAGGTACGTTGGTAAAAAGTGCCGGATACCAATGGGGATTACTTTGAGGACTAACGGTAATTGACATTTTCTGTATACCTGTCTGTGCCTGACGATCGAAAGCTTCAATATTTTTTTTGTTACCTTGTTGTTCTATACGAAGATACTGCATATTTTATTAGTTTCATGGAAAATGGAGCTAAAGGATACCAAAATTTTCGTCTTGAAGGATTTGTGGAGAAATCAAAATAGCTGTCTAATGCTATTAAAAGATTTAAGGAGCCAAGATCTACACCAGGCCAACCAGTAAAAGTTACACAACCTTATGCCCAAAAATAAAATAAAATAGAAATAAACTCTGTGAAGAAGAATACGAGATGCTATAGGATTCTTGAAATTACGAAGAGGCCTTTGATGAAATTCTAAATTATGATTTCACACTTTCAAACAGTTTGTTTCATACAGATGGCTTTGCTTCAGCAACTGCGAAATACAAACTATTGAAATAACTTTAACGTGATGATTTTATATTTTCTGCTTTAACAAACAAACCCTTTGCATTTTCTTGATGTAATCAACCAACTAAAGACACTGTCAAAGGCTTTCAAACGTTCCATGATATGTGAACAACTGTCTTGGATATATCTTTAAAGAGTAAACTTCCTGTAAGGTAGTTACATAAAAGGGTT
The DNA here is from genome assembly GCA_022664845.1 of Lepisma saccharinum. NCBI lineage: Eukaryota > Metazoa > Arthropoda > Insecta > Zygentoma > Lepismatidae > Lepisma > Lepisma saccharinum. Next base: position 22,120 of record JAGDQP010018215.1, read on the forward strand.
AATAAAGCTGCACACAAAAGAGAGGTTGAATATGGTTGAATATGGGTGTGTTCCGGTGCCGAGAAAGCAACCTAAAACACTGTCACTACTTGGTCCTTGTTGGCTTCCGACAGTATGTGGGGTAACCCACTTGCTCAATTGTATGCACCTATGCGGTGTAGGTGGTGTGAATGTTTCATCAGAAACTTGGAAGCGTTCAGCAGGCTCACGATACGCTTAGCTGCTGTCCTGATCCATATGGCTGCCTTTAGGGTCTCGTCATCCAGGACTTTGGGTGCCCACTGCGGGGTTCATCATCTCCCGACCTGAGTTTTTCGAACTAATATCTGGCGATGCGCATATTCACAGCTTTATCCGCAAAGGCTTGACGTATTCGGCGAATTCATTCGGCTGCAGATACAACCATCTTAAAGTCCTAAACCAGACAACCTCGAACGAGCTGTTTCGATACCTCAATTTCTATTCGTCACTACCTGAATTGTGACTGCCGTGAATGAGCAAATTGCCTGTTGTTTTCACAGTCAATGTTCCCACTCCGATCGCGATCGGTTTTCCAGCACCTGAGGCACTTATTTCCGTATTAGTGGTCTCGTCTTCCCATGCGACGTCAAAAGTGACAATAACTTTTTCGTTACCTTGCATTTCTTTAGTGAGAAAGATGTGCAGTTTCAAAGTGTCGGATTGCCACAACGAGTCTGTATAAATCCTAGAATTGACTGCACAGGAGATTCAGCTATGATCTATAAAATGATGTTTAATTGTATAATATAAAATAAGATCATGGCGGAAATAAAATAAATTTAGTCAAATTTTAAGGACGCCTCCTTTTCAAGGGCTCTACTGCCCTCAAATAACTACCAATAAATCTTTTGGAAACAGAATCTAAATGTTTGTTTGCATGACTAAAAATCTGTTTATAAAATACCAAAATATGGGAAATAAATTATTTCACTTTCAAGAAATCGTCAATATTAAGGATGTGCCTCTTTTTAGGAGCCCAAAAAAATCCACATGACCATCTATGAGTCATCTGAAAATTGAATCTGTATGTCTGTTTGCCAAGCTTTAAGCAAGGCTTTAAATCTTTTATAATATAAAATAACAATATT